>JACEEZ010005919.1:357500-360000 GCA_016584305.1 Chionoecetes opilio
ATTCGATCTATCATGATTCTCTCTGTCACACACACACACACACACACACACACACACACACACACACGCCGTAGAGAACAAGATGGTAGGTTATGTGTGTGTGTGTGAGAGAGAGAGAGAGAGAGAGAGAGAGAGAGAGAGAGAGAGAGAGAGAGAGAGAGAATTACGTAACTTCCTTCCCTTTAAACTGGCTCTTCCAACTCTTAATTAGTTTCTTCTCATCTCTTAATTTCCTTTTGAGTAACCAAATGTAGTCTACTTTCACTTTCTCTCTCTCTCTCTCTCTCTCTCTCTCTCTCTCTCTCTCTCTCTCTCTCTCTCTCTCTCTCTCTTTGTCTTTGTCATTCTGTCTGTCGTCTCTGTCACTCTGTCGGTTTGTCTGTGTTTTGTCACTCTGTCTGTCTCTCTGTCACTCTGTCGGTTTGTCTGTCTGTCTGTCTGTCACTCAATATCTGTCTGTCTATTTGCCTCTCTCTCTCTATCTCTGTCACTGTCTGTCATTCTGTCTGTCTGTCTCTGTCACTCTGTCGGTTTGTCTGTGTCTGTCTGTCTGTCTGTCACTCGCTATCTGTCTGTCTCTCTGTCTGTCTCGTCTCTGTCTGTCTCTCTCTCTCTCTCTCTCTCTCTCTCTCTCTGAATCACCCTAGTAACAATGTTCTTATCATTATTCTCTTTATTCTCAGTGGTCAAATAATGTCAGTCTATTTTTATTAAGCAATGTTAGTTCAGACTCAGCCCGTAGGATGGCGTTAGGTGCATTATCTGATATCCTAGTAGGGATTTCCTGAATAGATGACATTCTGCTAGGTTTGCTATGCTTCTCAAAGGTGTCTAGGTTGGTAAGGTTGAGTTTTTCTGAGTTATAAATCCTGAAAAATCCTGTTTTCATATATTTTCCTGTAGTTTTAAGACAGTAAGAATGTCGTGAATGTGACTATAAGTGTGAAATCCAGGGTTTGGGACTGTCATTTACCTTTTATCAATATTTGCTTTCACTTCCTATCATTGTTGTTAGAATTTTTCATGTGTATTTTTATTCTTTTATTTATTATTTGTCACTTTTATTATTATTTGTCACTTTTATTATTATTTGTCACTTTTATTATTATTTGTCACTTTTATTATTATTTGTCATTTTTATTATTATTTGCCACTTTTGTTATTATTAGCCACTTTTATTATTATTTGCCACTTATTATTATTTGCCACTTTTTATTATTATTTGCCACTTTTTATTATTATTTGCCACTTTTATTATTATTTGCCACTTTTATTATTATTTGTCACTTATTATTATTTGTCACTTTTATTATTATTTGTCACTTTTATTATTATTTGCCACTTTTAGTATTATTTGCCACTTTTATTATTATTTGCCACTTTTATTATTATTTGTCACTTTTATTATTATTTGCCACTTTTATTATTATTTGCCACTTTTATTATTATTTGCCACTTTTATTATTATTTGTCACTTTTATTATTATTTGCCACTTTTGTTATTATTTGCCACTTTTATTATTATTTGTCACTTTTATTATTATTTGCCACTTTTATTATTATTTGTCACTTTTATTATTATTTGTCACTTTTATTATTATTTGTCACTTTTATTATTATTTGTCACTTTTATTATTATTTGTCACTTTTATTATTATTTGCCACTTTTATTATTATTTGCCACTTTTATTATTATTTGCCACTTTTATTATTATTTGCCACTTTTATTATTATTTGCCACTTTTATTATTATTTGCCACTTTTATTATTATTTGCCACTTTTATTATTATTTGCCACTTTTTTATTGCATTTTATTAATTTGCCACTTTTTTATTATTTGCCACTTTTATTATTATTTGCCACTTTATTATTATTTGCCACTTTTTTATTATTTGCCACTTTTATTATTATTTGCCACTTTTATTATATTTGCCACTTTTATTATTATTTGCCACTTTTATTTCCTTTTTTATTATTTGCCACTTTTATTATTATTTGCCACTTTTATTATTATTTGCCACTTATTTTCATTTATTATTGCCACTTTTATTATTATTTGCCACTTTTATTATTATTTGCCACTTTTATTATTTGCACTTTTATATTATTGCATTTTTATTATTGCCACTTTGTTATTATTTGCCACTTTTATTATTATTTGCCACTTTTATTATTATTTGCCACTTTTATTATTATTTGCCACTTTTGTTATTATTTGCCACTTTTGTTATTATTTGCCACTTTTATTATTATTTGCCACTTTTATTATTATTAGCCACTTTTATTATTATTTGCCACTTTTATTATTATTTGTCACTTTTGTTATTATTTGCCACTTTTGTTATTATTTGCCACTTTTATTATTATTTGTCACTTTTGTTATTATTTGCCACTTTTGTTATTATTTGTCACTTTTATTATTATTTGTCACTTTTGTTATTATTTGCCACTTTTGTTATTATTTGTCACTTTTATTATTATTTGCCACTTTTGTTATTA
>JACEEZ010005919.1:365000-412500 GCA_016584305.1 Chionoecetes opilio
TGGAATAAGTTACCAGCAAATGTTGTCGGAGCCAACACAATAACTACATTCAAAAACAGACTTGACGCGCACTGTAAAGTAAATGGGTATTGATAGTGCGAATTCGTATCTAGTCCCCCGTATCGATTAGTTGTAGTGGTAGTGGTAGTTGTAGTTAGTATTTTTCATATCCTATCATTCTGCACTATGAAACTTCCATGTTCCTATCCTCTTTAGGGACATGCTATCATTTTCCAACTGTTTTCTTACAAGTAGTTGATAGTTAGTAGTATGTAGTTCAGCAGATACCCTCGCTATGGACCAATAGGTCTCCTGGTGTCTGTTACTCCTATGTAATCCTATGTAATCCTCCTCCTATCTCTTCTCTCCCCTTCCTTACCCTCATATTTTCCTTCTTTTAATTCCTCCTCCTCCTCCCTCTCCTCTCAACTTCCTCATCCCCTTCCAGGTTGTCCTCTCTTAGCTTCCCCTACACCCCCTACCACCCCTCCCAGCCCCGCCCCCACCCAAGGCTAACACCCCTGTCCGCCTTTTAAACACTTGTGTATCCTGTCTGCATGTGTGTGTGTGTGTGTGTGTGTGTGTGTGTGTGTGTGTGTGTGTGTCTGTGTCTGTGTCTGTGTGTGTGTGTGTCTGTGTCTGTGTGTGTGTGTGTGTGTGTTAGATGAGACAGACGGATAATAATAAGAAAAGAAGAGAAAAAGGAGGAGGACGACGACGAAAAAAACTCTTTATCATCATTATTAAACACACCCACATGAATAAGCCAACAGGACACACACACACACACACACACACACACACCCCACACACACACACACAAAGAATAAGCCAACAGGACACACACACACACACACACACACACACATGAATAAGCCAGCAGGACACACACACTCACACACGGGTACTCCGTGGTGTAGGGGAAGCACGCTCGGTTCACAACCGAGAAGTCCCGGGTTCGATCCCCGGGCGGAGCGGAAACAGATGGGTTGTTTCCTTAAAACCCGAGCCACTGTCCACACAGTAGTGATTGGGTACCGGGTGTTAGCCGGGGTTTGTGACCTGCTCTCCGGGGTGGTGGCTTCCCCCAACACAAAGCACTAAGGATGAATGATAAAAATGTTGATATGGAGACGGGGCCACACGAGCATTGCTCGCCCTGTAAAATACAACTAGATGAATACAACACACAACACACACACACACACAACATGAATAAGCCAGCAGGACACTCACCCACACACACAACACCACAACAACACATGAATAAGCCAGCAGGACACTCACCCACACACACACACCACACAAACACATGAATAAGCCAGCAGGACACTCACCCACACACACACACCACACAAACACATGAATAAGCCAGCAGGACACACACCCACACACACACACACACAAACACAGAATAAGCGCGACACTCAACCACACACACACACCACACAAACACATGAATAAGCCAGCAGGACACTCACCCACACACACCACACAAACACATGAATAAGCCAGCAGGACACACACACACACACACACAGACAGTCACAAACACACACACACACACCCACAGTCGCAACACACAGTCACACACACACACACAAACACATGAATAAGCCAGCAGGACACACACAGACAGTCACAAACAAACACAAACACACACACACACACACACATCGCTAACTTCTACGGTTGATGTGAGAATAAAAAAAAAGGAATGAGTCATGAAAGAGAAATTCCTATTATAAAAATCTCCCACACGAAAAAAAGAAAAAGAAATCGAAACTAATTAAAAAACAAAAAAATAACTCACACTCACGTAGACTTCACAATCTATCTAAGAAATAGCTTATAAAAATATTGTACAGAAACTGAAAGGTACCTAAGGAAAAAAACACTGAAAAAGGTTTATTTGATACGATTGTTATGTAGTGCACAACTGAATTTCCAATGAGAGAGAGAGAGAGAGAGAGAGAGAGAGAGAGAGAGAGAGAGAGAGAGAGAGAGAGAGAGAGAGAGAGAGAGAGAGAGAGAGAGAGAGAGAGAGAGAGAGAGAGAGAGAGAGAGTTATTACTGACAGCAGCTTTTAGTCACTGTATCCTCACTCTACTTAGACCAGTAACCCTTCACTGCTACTACCACTACTACTACTGCTACCACTACTGCTACTACTACTACTACTACTAACACTACTACTGACTACTACTGCTACTACCACTACTGCTACCACTACACTACTACTACTGCTATCACTATTACTACTACTATTAGGTACTGCTACTGCTACTACTACTACTACTACCACTACTGCTACCACTACTACTACTGCTACCACTACTACTACTACACTACTACACATTCTACTACTACTATCTACTATTTGTTACCTCTTATCTACCACACAGCAATGGTAAATACAAACTATACAACTACTAAATAATATAATACTACTTACTGTATCATAATGCTCTATTTGTTATTTATCTGATCATTTATTTACGATGAAAACAAACTCAATAGAGCTAAGAGAGAGATAGGAAGATAGCAGTAGAATACTAGACGAAAGATGATAGAAGGAGCATAAAGAGCGACTGAAGAGAGTAGAGAGATGAAGAGAAAAAAATGAAAAAGTGAGAATGAAAAAGTGAGAGAGAGAAGAGAAGAGAGAGAGAGAGACGAGAGAGAAGAGAGGAGAGACGAGAGAGAGAGAGAGAGAGAGAGAGAGAGAGAGAAGAGAGAGAAGAGAAAAAGTGAGAGAGAGAATGAAAAGTGAGAGAGAGAGAGAGAGAGAGAGAGAGAGAGAGAGAGAGAGAGAGAGAGAGAGAGAGAGAGAGAGAGAGAGAGAGAGAGAGAGAGAGAATGACAAAAAGTGAAGGATGTCGTGGGATTTTGTTCAAGTATATAATTATTTCATTTAACTTGATCTTTTTATTTATGTACTGACGAGAAGAAAACTACTAAGATACAAAAAGAAAATACGATAACGAAGTCGAGGGTTTTCTGAAGTTCGTTTTTTTAGGCACCATAAATCGCGCCAAGAATTCTCGTGATGAGTTTACCGACTGGACCTGTGACGTCACGCGGTGTTGTTTTGGTCTGGGTCTTGGTGGCGGTGGTGACGTCATCTGCCCAACGCCCCTTCTTTGTTTGTGTTCCGTGTTGTTATTACTATCATTACTGCTATTCTTATCAGTAATTTTATTTGTTTTTAGGGAAATACGATGATTTTTTTTACTTTAAGTTTCCATCTCTGTCTGTTTGTCTGTCTCTCTTCACTTGATCTACAGATGATGAGAGAAAAAGGAGGAGGAGGAGGAGGAGGAGGAGAAGGAGAAGGAGAAGGAGGAGGAGGAGGAGGAGAAGGAGGAGGAGGAGGAGGAGGAGGAGGAGGAGGAGGAGGAGGAGGAGGAGGAGAAGAAGAAGAAGCAGCAGTAGTAGTAGTAGTATCAGCAGCAGCAGCAAAAATAGCAACAAATACAGCAGCAACACCAGCAACACCAGTAGAAGTATACGAGAGAATTAACACAAACACTAATAAAAGCATGACACAAAAGGGACAAAATAATAATATAAATACCTCACTAATACAAAAAAACAAAAAATGAGACAAAAACCACCACCACAACCACAACGCTTACTCATTCCTTCCTTCCGTCTAGTCCTTACTCACTCCTGCCTTCCTCATACGTCCTCTACCGATGAGTCATGAGTCACCTCCTCACTCATACCACTCCCTAAGAAAATACTCGTAATCATCATATTTTCTTCACTTCTCTCATCACTCTCACTCTTGCTTTCTATCCTTCCTTTCCATTCTCTTCTCTTCTCTCATCTCCTCCTTCTTTCTCTCATCTCCCACTCTCTGCATTCCTTCCTTTCTTTCCCTAGGCACTTATTCTCTTTCTCTTCTCTCATCCCCTCCTTCCTTCCTTCCTTCTCTCTCATCTCTCACTCTCCTTTCCTTCCTTCCTTTCCCTAAGCACTTATTCTCTTTCTCTTCTCTCATCCCCTTCTTCCTTCCTTCCTTCTCTCCCTGTCTTCACGCCCTTCCCTCTGTCATTACCTTCTTTTCCCACCTTCCTCCCTCTCCTTTCCCTTCCCTTCCTCCCCCTCCCTCCCCTCCCCTTCCCGTCTCTCCTTCAGGACTTCCGCTGTTGACACCCACCCTCCCCCTCTCTCTCTCTCTCTCTGTATTCCTATTCCTCAGCCGTTCTCTTCTTTATTATTCTTACTGGTTTTTCTCCCTTTTAATACTTCTCTATGTAACTACTTATTCTTTGTTTTCTTTCCTCTTCACTTTTCCTTCCTACTCAATCTCTCTCTCTCTCTCTCTCTCTCTCTCTCTCTCTCTCTCTCTCTCTCTCTCTCTCTCTCTCTCTCTCTCCACTTAAGTCCTATAAATACCTTACCTATACCATCTCCTATCCTTATCTTCCTTTATTCCTTCCTACTTCTTCCTCTTTATCCTTTACTCCTCTTCCTACTTTCTCCTCCTTGTGTACAGTACGTAGCCTACATCCGGACAACCACCACCAGTCCACCACAACCACCATTATGTACTTAAGTCCTTCAACCATAGCCGCGCGTCCGTCCTTGCACACACACGCGCACACACACACACACACACACACACACATACACACACACACACATAAGAGCGTTCCAGTGATGTAATGTTGTAATTCAAGTTCCGTGTATTAAGACTTGGTTTGTTTATTTTTACTACTCTCATTATTTTGATATTTTCACGATCAATATTAGTATTACCATTATTATTATTATTTCTTTTCTTACTGAATGGTTTACTTCATGACACCTTATTTCCCTAAAGTAATCGAAGAAAATAGTTGGAAATGTCACTAACCTCTCTCTCTCTCTCTCTCTCTCTCTCTCGTGACATTTGGGAAATTTAAATAAACGACGTGCAACGGGTATTAAGTGTATTAAGTGAGAGAGAGAGAGAGAGAGAGAGAGAGAGAGAGAGAGAGAGAGAGAGAGAGAGAGAGAGAGAGAGAGAGAGAGAGAGAGAGAGAGAGAGAGAGAGAGAGAGAAGCACATGGTAAGAGTGAGTCAGTTTCTTCTCCTGTCTCCTTCACCTTTACCGCTCACTGGATTGCAACTTCCGCTCTGCCACTGGCCATCTCACCTTGCTTTACCTTCCTTGATTATCTCTCTCTCTCTCTCTCTTTCTCTCAGTGCTCTCAGTTTTTTTTTCTCTCTCTCTCTGTCTCTTCTCTCTCAGTCTCTCTCTCTCTCTCAGTGCTCTCTCTCTCTGTGCTCTTTCTCTCAGTTCTCTCTCTCTCTCTCTCTCTCTCTCTCTCTCCGGTAACAATGCAGTCAACACTCTATATCACAATAGTAACGACAGAACATTAGGTAACAAAACAAAGCTCACGCCGCTGTTTTCAATGCAGGAATGCTAAACACTGAAAACAAAGTCACATCACCATTCTTTTCCCTCCCTCCCTCCGCTGGTGTTACATGCACTTTTTTGCACTACTCTATCCACCATGCTGTAATTTATGCTGTTGCTACACACACACACACACAACACACACACACACATACACACACACACAAGTACAGTGATATCAGCTATAGTGCATTTAGACAAGGAGCAACATACAGTAAATATATATCTACAAGTAAATGAATATATAGAATAGTAATACCAGATGTAGTCTTTATAATACTCTAACACTAGATGTAACAAATTAATAAATAAATGAATAGGCGGTAGTTAGAGTCTCCGAGTGGCGAGCTCGGTGACCTGAGTTCGATCGTCGATGAGGGCGAAAATCCATTTAAAATCTTTCTAAAACTGTCGAGTGGCCAAGAACACCCACATGTTACCTGCCTGCCTGCCTGCCTGCCTGCGCCACCATGGGCGAGGGCCAACCATCACAGCCCTCAAGTGAACCTCCAGGGCCTACCATCCCACCCCTGGAGGTCACTGCCCACAGGCGCTATAGGCATAGATGGAAAAAAGAAAAGAAGAGAGAAAAAAGGTAAGGTTGTAACCAGAGCCATAGATAGGTCCCTATCTATGGCTCTGGTTGTAACTATACATGGAGCTACATGAATTGTTCCGTAAATGAGCCTATATGAATAACTAGCTAAGAATTAAGAGCCTGGTAGCAACAAATACATGTAACTATGGGAATTAATAGATGAATGAATAAGATGAATACTCACAATATTTAGAATTAGGAGCCTGGTAGCAACAAATAAATGAATAACTGGGATAATGAATAACAATAAATAACAAAATACTCAAAATACTAAATAGATAGATGGGTTAATATACCAGTAACTAAGGAAACAAATACATGAGTAACTAAGGGCATTAATAACTGAATGAATAACAAAATACTCACAGCTTTGCGGTCTGCGATGAGTCCCACGCTATTGTTGTTGTTGTTGTTGTTGTAGTTGTTGTTGTTGTGGGTGGAGGAGGGGTGGCTGGCTGACGCATCCTTCTTGAAAAACTTCATTGTGGCGCCTCAGGATAATCCCACGAGTCACTTTTAACGGTCCACACAAAACACAGCTCACTTATTTACTTACTAACTCACTGACTCACTGCTACTCACTCTCACTTATAATAGGCTCAGTCCGACGTCTCCTCCGCCGCCACAAGTTAAAAAATCCACAGCCATCATTTTATTTTCGATAAAGCTTTAAAGTTTTCGGGTTCGATCAACATGCTTGCATTATTTTTTTTCCATATCGATGCTTGTGAAGTTCAGTTCTTTCATATTTTATTAAACATCACTAATTTATAGTTCGAAATTCATCACATATCTTCCAATACTACTGAAAATACACCATAAATGAAGGAATTACATTTTTTTGTGTGGTTTTAGATTCGAATGTCTCTCTCTCTCTCTCTCTTCTCCCTCTCTCTGTCTTTCTCTCAGCCTTGACTGGTTTTGGGCAATTGTCGTGACGGTGCAAAGTAACGTGCTTTCTGCGTTAAGAGGCCACGTAGTAATGAGAGGTGAAGCGCAAGTTACTTTCTCTCCCTGCCAGGGGCCAGATCCAGCAAACACATACGCCGGCGTATGTGTTTGCTGGATCTGGCCCCTGGTTCATGTGTGGTGGAGCGTAGATAGGAAGGGAGGACGGAGGAAGAAGAGAGGAGGAGGAGGAAGAAAGGAGGAGGAGGAAGAGAGGAGGAGGAAGATAAGAGGAGCAGGAGGAAGAGAGGGGGAAGAGGAGGAATAAGAGGAGGAGGAAGATAAGAGGAGCAGGAGGAAGAGAGGTGCAGAATGAGGATGGGGAGAAGATAAGAGGAGTGGGAGGAAACTGAGGACGGGAGATGACAAGATGTGTAGGAGATGAGGGAGGAAGAGAGGAGGTGTAGGAGTAGAAGAGGGGGAGGAGGAAGAGGAGGTGTAGGACAGTAGAGGAGGGGGAGGAGGAAGAGGGGGATGTAGGATAGGAGAGGAGGGGGAGGAGGAAGAGGGGTGTGTAGGAGTACGAAATAGAGGGATGGAGGAGAGTAGAGGAGAGGGAAGAGGAAGAGGAGTGTGTAGGAGGAGAGAAGGGAAGGGAGGAGGGCGCTGGGAAGGGGGCAGGAGGGGGGGGAGAAATAAGAGTGAGCGTACCCCGGACGGATCTGGGGGAAAGTTACATCCGACTGGCCTTGTAACAACACTAGTAAGTCAAGTGTACATTACGTCAACAACTTCCTCTCTCTCTCTCTCTCTGTACCTTACTATTCACCACATCACAGGGCACAATCGATCTACCATATCAACCCATCTTATCTCTCTGTCTCCCTCTCACTCCACTGCTAATCTGCTCTAAGCCTCACGTAACCCACTACCAGTAACCCGTATCAGTAATTAGGTAAGATAGAATAATCATTATAACCAGATAAGGCCAAGGTCTTCCTAACCACCTGCTGCCTTCCGCGTCCAGCCTTCCCTTTCTGCCAGGTAAATGACCCCCTCCCTCCTTCCCTCCCTGCCCCTCGCGTCGCCTCCTCCACGCCGCCCACCACCACCACCACCGCCTCTGCTTCTCTCCTTTTGTGGGTAGCCAACGAGCGGCCTCCAGACAAGGTCCCTGACGCACCCTGACGATGTGTTCTGCAGTCCTCAACACAATGGAGGGAAAAAGTCTGGAGATGGAGCAATAATTGTGTATTCCGCGTAAACAATGTTCCTGCCATGACTTGACGTAAGGCGTCACGCAGGGTTGGTTTGGCAATGTTGTTTTGACTGTTTCCTTGGAAGCGGTGGTGACGCATGGTGGTGGTTTTTTTTATTCAATATCGCGGTGGTTTGATGGAGGCAACTTGTTTTTTAATGGAGTACAGAGTGTGTAGAGTGTACCAGTGTGATAGGATGTTTTGAGGCTAAAAGTAAAAGTTTAAAGAGTAGGAAAAAAAATGGTTATAATTTCATCCTTTATACGCTAACATCAACACAAGACTGATTAATTACTTACTACTAACATTTAAGGATATAATTTCAGTGTCGTAAGGTTCATATAATCTGTTTATAAAGGATGAAATTACAACTATATTTTCCTACTCCATTTAAGTTCTATGTCACGCGCGTCCCTGCACATAGCGGTTTACTAATTTCATGTGACCTCAATGTCAACCCACGGCAACTATTGATCAAGGTTGGTTGGTTGCCTGTCTTATCTCCTGCCATCACTATCACCTGCCTTCTACCATGCACGCACATACACACGCACACACACGCCCTACCCTTCCCACGACCGTCTCTCCTCACCACCACCACTTCCTCCACCACCATCACCGCAACCCTATCTAATCACTGTAACCACTGATTGCCATATGACCATAACCCACTTCAATCATTTCCTACTAACCACCACTTCTATAAAACCGTATCCATCATCGATAAAATCATAGAATATCATAATTATCATCTTTGTACCCTTTGAACCACTCATTTCACCATAATCATACTCTTACCTACTTCACCATCCTGTCACTATCATCTGTACTATCACCATTTTTTACCCAATTCGTTATCACTGCCATTATATCTCTTGCCATTATCACAGGTTCCGGCATCACCATTTAAAAGTATAATGATTAACTATGCGGTGAGGCTAACACGGAAACGAATAAAGTTTTCCGTTCTTTTAAATTTTCCTACACAATGCCTGGGGAACAGCAGGACACATATATTTAGGTACCAGCTACTCCCCTGTCACATCAGCAGTTATTTCCTTTGTAACAACTAATAATGGCTGTATAACGTCCTAACACCATGTCTCTCGGTCGCATGTTCCCTTCGCTACTTGCACGAAAACAATCCTAAAGTCCCGAATCCCTGCCAATCCCGAGGTATTAGCGGTATCACACTCGCTTGCTTCTGTACACTGTGAAGGCGTTCTTATAACTGTTTTTTCCTTGCCAACATCACACGGGTGTCACAAATTCACTACACTCACGGCGAATTCATCGATATATCCAGAACACCCTCACCTTACGGAACCCCGCGTAACACTGGCTCGAGGTCCTCCACGCTTTGCTTCCCCCTTCCCTCTCCTCCTCCTCCTGTCCTCCCACCTCTTCTTCCTCCTTCCCTCCCTCTCTCGCAGATGCCAGTGGTTGTATTTCCTCGCGGTTTTCATTTGATCGTTCTCTACCACTACGACGTAACTCTCAATATAAATCAAAACACAAAGCACTGCGTCAGCCTTCCCGGATTTCGCCACGCGCTGTGATAATGCTTGGTGGTGTTCATGTCGCCTGCCGCTGTACAGGAGGAATGACAAACAAGCGGCCACTGGTACCTGCTCTTCCTTCCTCCAGAGACCGCAATCTGCAGCTGGTCGTGGCCTTCTTTATGAGCCACTGACATCCTGCTGCCCCCATGATATTTATTCACCGTCGATATACTTGACGTCTCAGTAAAGGCCACTCGAACGCTGTCGCCAAGGAATCGAGGAAACACATATATACCGACCTATATAGCGAGACCCAACACTGTATCCCATCATTCCCACGTCAAGCAGAAGGAAGGTGATGGTTACAAAGACGTTAGGTACTGGTTTTCAAGGACACGGACGGGCAAGGCGAATTACTTAGGCCTATTCCCGCCTATTTTGACAGTCAGCTGATCGCTCCTTCAACTACTTAATGTATTTCCACAATTGGTAGTACTTAAATTGTTTCTTTTACAGCTTAATTCCGTAACGGTGATATTACAACACTCAACAACAGTGGGAGCTACTAGGTGGTTGCATATATTGAAGAAAAAAATAAATAATCCGGACTAAATATTTGTGCCTGGAATTTTAGAAATGGACGAAAAAAAAAAAATCTTAGAAAAAATAAGTGGCTAATTATTTCAGGTAACATCAACAAACTAACATTCAAATACTTATTATTCAGCCTAAGAACTCCTAAATGTGTGTGAGTGCGTACACGTCCATTAAATGACTGGCGATCGAGGCCTTTACCGGTAATTACCAGGCTTAATCGTCCAACACTACAGCACAAAATAAAAATGTCTTACAGCCTCTTATGTCGTGATCACTCCTCTGATCTGCCGTGGAAAGTTAAATACTCACTATTCAAGACTTAATCGTCACCGCGGTATTCCTGCCATTTACGTGTGGAAGGTGAATGCTGAACAAACACTTTCTATCGGCATATTAAAAGCTTTCCAACTATTTTAGCGATTGCACTTAGCTATTCTCTGGCGACGGATGCGTAACGTCTCCTATCAACATACTTTCGAAGCCATTATCCCAACTCCACTGCTTATCTGGTGACGATATTTTATTTTGCTTTTGAGAATTGCAAATCGGTAAAACATTCTGAAGACATATACGTATTTTCGAAAACTAGGTAGCGAAGCAGCTCTTGCTGAAACTGACAGTGGGTTTATGACGCCCAACACACCCACACAAATACTAAAATATAACTGACTACTTACCCCTGATTATACTTTCAAGTAGTCTAGTACCAAAGATATCAGGGTGTCATTAGTCTCATTACTATATCATTATAATAGTTAACACTTTCTCCCGTTTCCTTCATTCCCATCACAAATAATCCGTGCGTCGCCCTGCTACTGCGGGATGAACGCTGATGGAAACACAAGCTGTCAAAACAAACACTTTATTCCCTTGTCAGAGTGGGTGGGGGCACAGCTTATACGCCCTGTGGCAGGAACAAGTCATCATGCTTTTCATATACGTTATGTACTTTTGAGAGAGAGAGAGAGAGAGAGAGAGAGAGAGAGAGAGAGAGAGAGAGAGAGAGAGAGAGAGAGAGAGAGAGAGAGAGAGAGAGAGAGAGAGAGAGAGAGAGAGAGAGAGAGAGAGAGAGAGAGAGAGAGAGAGAGAGAATAATCCTGGGTTGGCGCTTTCTTCGTTACCGTAATGCAAATGGAAGCCCTCAATGCTACTTACGCAGTCATCAATATTCTCAAAACACACACACACACAGACAGACAGAGCGACCACCCATCACCTTATTCCTTCCTGTCTAGATTAACATACTTGAGCTAATTATTACGCCTCAGAGGCAGAACAAATACAAGAGGTATACATACTCAAGACAAAAACAGGAACGTCGTAAGAATTAGAATATCTGAATATGTATATTAATTCTAGGTAAAAATATATTAATCATGATAAATACTATAACTAATAATAATAATGTTCTAGCGCCATGGAAGATAGGTCATATATGGCACGTATAGATATATGTGGAAAGTTAGGGCAAGTTACATAGCAGGGATAGGGTATTAGTTGTTAAGGCGATTTTAAGTAGTAATGCAAGTCTATGAGAGCTGTGATCAAGCCAACACACACACTATAATAACTATGATATTAAGTAGATGCGATAAAGTAATACCAATGATAAGCTGATGGAGTGATGGTGAGTAAGTGAGTGAGTGAGTGGTCAGTGTATCGAGTGAGAAAAAGTCGCACTTGTGTATTCCACCTAAGTATAAAAAAAAAGAACAAAAACACATCACAATACTGGTGCAGCGTGTTAGGATGTGTGAGTGAGTGAGTGAATGTGTGTAGTGAAGTGAAAACCTGTGTATCAACTGTCCAATAGATTACGCATGAAAAAAAACCAAGGGAAAAAAGAACTAAAAACAAGAAAAAAAAGGGCAAAAATAGTTAAAACATAAATAAATAACTAAACCAAACCAAAAATAAACAATAACTGATGAATCCTAAGAGCCTGTGCTGTATTGTGGAAGAGAAATACCTCCACACATCCACTCATATATTCCACTTTTGTTGCGTAACTATTGGTGGCAGAGACTCTGACGGAAGGAGTGATGGGAATCTTGTGTCTCCTTCCTGCCCTACTAATCAATTTCACTCCCTTGCTAGTCTATTTTTTTTATTATGGTCAAAATGCAGTAAGGAAGCCACGCCCCCTGCCTCCCCTTCTATTCTACGGGGCAGCTGATTGGTGCATTCCTCGTATCATCACTACCAATCACAATATCTTCACTACTTAACAGCGGCGTGACCACTGGACAGAGCAATCTTCACTACAGAGGGATTTTTGATTTTGTCACCCTCTGTAGTGAAGATTGCTGTCCAGTGGTCACGCGCTGTTAAGTAGTGAAGATATTGTGATTGGTAGTGATGATACGAGGAAGTGCACCAATCAGCTGCCCCGTAGAATAGAAGGGGAGGCAGGGGGCGTGGCTTCCTTACTGCATTTTGACCATAAAAAAAAAAAAAAAGACTATAGTTACCACTCCTTCATTAGCTCTTGGGTGAGCATTTACACCTCAGCAGAGAAACTACTAAAACTTCGGCATTACAGTGATACATAATAAACAATGACTGAAAGCCTTATGAGTAAAAGTTTAGATGATAGAAAAGTAATGGTTCTTGACTTCTGAATGATTGGTTGTACACAAATGCCTAACAGTTAAGCTAGTCACTGCATACACGCCTGTTTTGTTATCATGATACTGAACTAATCCATCCCTCTACTTTAGTTGAATTGAATAAATAACTTTGTAGAGAGAGAGAGAGAGAGAGAGAGAGAGAGAGAGAGAGAGAGAGAGAGAGAGAGAGAGAGAGAGAGAGAGAGAGAGAGAGAGAGAGAGAGAGAGAGAGAGAGAGAGAGAGAATTTAAATGGTCCTCTCTGAATGCACAGAGTAAAAGTTTTGAAAGAGAAGACAAAATTTATTCCAGAGATGTAATGAGCTCCTCTTCTTCAAGGAGTTCAAGCCCTGGGAAGGCGGTCTGGTGAGCAATGCTTCAATATTCACAACACCAAAAATGACTAAAGTAAATTATATTGACTACAACCACGAAATTCTAAAAACATTCCCTTGATTTATCAGAGCATCATCGCTTCCTGAATAATACAAGCATGAAATTTACAGCACAGAATATAAAACAGAAGTGTGTGCAGTAGCAACCTCACTATTTCTCTGGCCCACTTTCCATATTGATAAGGGTTTGCTTTGCTTATCTGTCGAGTGTGTGTGTAAGTGTGTGTGTTCAGTCCCTCCCATGAAGATTTTCCTAATGTATCAATGGAAAACTCAATGCGAAGGTGAAAATGTATACAATGCTACAAAAAATAATGATGATAATAACTATAACAATATCAATAACAATCATGGAAGTTTGTGCATCCTCAACCACACCCTCGAACCATTCCACCAACACTCTGCGTTCGCTCAATAAATAATGACATCATAGAAGTTCAGAACACAGCACATTGCCAGCCCGAGCCAAGACCCAAGACAAGATTGAAGACAAAACAATCCACCAATCATATGTTCCCAGTCTTATATGGAAATGCTTAGCCAATCCATCTAAAAACAAAGGTTTTGTCATGTTAATTCATTCTCACTGTTTAGTCATTAAAATCTATAATCTCTTTGTGCTGGGACGAGATTCAATGATTGATAAAGAAAAAAAAATGTCTGTTGAGGCAGGCATTGCATTCATAATGGAGCTGCTTCAACAACTGATCTTAAATGAGAAGTCAGTCTACATCAGTTTTAAGATGTGATTCACCTAACAGGGGAAGGCAATGTGCTGCCATTTCACAGATAAGAAGAGGAAAGGTGAATGTATACCAGCAGGTGACTTGGCCTCAAGGCACAAGTACCTGGCGATAGAAACAGCGACTCAACCCAAGAGAACAAACAGCACTGCAGCAGTGACCACCTCCTCTCCCTCCTCAGAGGATATCTCCATTCTGTGAAATATCTGATCCAGAAATTTGAAGGAAGGGAAACACATTTGAAGGAAATTCTAAAAATAAAATAAAGCTATTTCATCGGGTATGGCAATCTCACCGACAATCAAGTCTCAATAAAATTCTCAACTATAAACCCCCCCCCCCACTCTCTCTCTCTCTTCTAAGGATACCATTGCCCCAGTCTGTAGATTAAACACTGTACGTATGTAGCAACTATAGTACAATAGTAACTGTCCTCGGGTTTGGCAATTTGATCTATGGACGTACAAATAGCATTGAGGTGCATCCATCTTCCTCCAACCCAGCACCGGACCCATAGTGATAGCAACACCTCAATAAGTTGAGACACACCACAACACAATATGGACACACCACATGGCTAGCAACACAGGACACACCACCTTGACAGACCAGCGGGAGGCAGGTTATGTAGTGATGGGCGTTACGTTAATTTAGAGACGTTTATTAAGATTAATTATTGTTGTTGCACGACGTCTTTTTGATATCTTTTATGTGGCGTCTCCTCGGGTCAAGGCGTTGCATGTCACCTGTGTGTCCAGCAAGTGTGGCGAATGTTGAGAGAATCCACAGAAGAGAAGCAGTGTGTGATTTCTCAAAGCTGAAGACTGGAATTTCTGATTAATAGTCACTGACACCCCTGAGCTCCATTCCTCCCTGCAGTAAACCTATCAAACACTCTCACACACACACACACACACACAAGTAGCTACAGAGGGTTCTTGAATTTCATGATACCTAAGTTTCTTGATTCTCGAGTTTTGTGCATAGTAAGTTCTTTAACTCCTGAATTTCACGTGCTTTTGTCACAAGTTTTGTACTGCCTCCCCCTTGCAACACCTCAGACAGGACTGTGTCGTATGAGGGTTCTCCAGCAGCATGAAGGTAGTACAGTACTTGCCAATCCGAAGTATTCTGTATCCCATATCAAACCAATCATCATTTTCATCCAGTCTTTTATGAATGACCAATCTTTTCAAACTGTGCAACATAGTAAGAAAACACTGGACTGAATAAAGTTTCAATGAGATATGTAATGAACAAGTAAACTCCTATGCAACCACCAATATAAATAAGCACCTTTACTGCGTTACCAATATTTTTGCAACAGTCCCCGGAACAAAGCAGCCAGGAAACTCAAGTACCCCTGTAGCCGAGTTTTGATGTCACAGTGAAGGAGGGACCTCAATACACCGAGGACCCAAGAACAGCCTGAGGGAGGGCTGTCATCACCACTTTCTGAGAGCTTCGTGAAATACAAAAATAACCAGCTGTCTGACTCCTTGGCAACACACACACACACACACACACACACAACCAAGTAAGTGGGAATGAAATCACAAGGAAGTAAAAAGAAAAAAAATGAGGCAGGCAAGTTTCCTAGCTTCCCAATCACTCGTGCGGCCTATCACAAAAACCAGAGGAAAGAGAAGGAATAAGAGCAGAGAGGAGGAGGAGGCCGACACACAAGTGGCAGTAGTAGTAGTAGTAGTAGTAGTAGTAATAGTAATGGCGGTGGTGGTTGGATTTAGGAATCATCAAAGTACATGCGGCTAGGACCGTTGGCTTTCATGTATCTGCGGTAGGACTTATATCGCCCTGACTGTGCCATCTTCAGCTTGACCTCAGCGTCTCGGTCAGCCTTCCAAGACTGAAAGTTCTCCTTCTTCCACAGCTCCAACTCCAGGTACTCTTCCTTCACGTGGTCATCCAGGTTCTGCAAAGGCCAGGGATTGCCTATGAGTGGGTGTGAAGTAAAAGGTAAAGCTGGGGGCATACGGTGGCCTCGGTGCTCATCTCCGTCCCATTAGTCCTTGAGTCTGCTGTGGTGGGTGAGAACCAAGGATAATACAAGACATATAGTATCCTTGGTGAGAACTCATTACTCTGGGACACAGGGCTAGTGTGACATCTGGGTTACCACAGTTACCTAGTTTCCCCAGGTACCCATTTATCGACCATCCCCGAAAGGAAGGATGAACAGGTGGTTGGGGTGGCAGCTGACTTGCCCTGGCCCAGATTCGAACCAGGGTCTGCAGATTCGTGGCTAGGCACACTAGCCACTACACCACGGAGGCGACAAATGGTGTGACAAACATATGAGTGGGTGTGAGGTGGTGAGTTATCATGATATCTCTTCCTATGTCATGTGTCTACCAATTTCATGGCATGGTATAATAATAATGGTAACAATAATAACAGTAGTAATGCTAAAAATAACAGTAATAAGGATAACAATAATATAAATGATCATAAAAAGAACATAATCAAAGCCAAAAGTACACAAATCAACAAATAGTTTCAACCTAACCATTAAAACTCTCAAAAAGGAAGAAAAAAGAAAGAAATAGAAAGAAAGCACAAAAACAAGAAAGAAAAAATGAAGGAATACCCACAAATAAAGAGCTATAAAATAATACTAAAGAACAAGACCCACCACCACCTCACCTCAAACTGGCCGTGACTGAGACCCATAAACTTGCGGATGATGTAGCACTTCTCCTCCTGGCCGTAGTCGTGCTTGCAGATCCAGAACTTCCACACCCAGCGCACATACCAGCCCAGGTATTGGAAACTCCAGTAGGGCAGGAAGCACAGCTGGACCCACAAGATGTCCCTGCAAAGTTAAGTGTAAGATGTGATGTTAAAATAAAAAAAGTAGTAAATAAATAAATCTATAAAATGGTGGTGTTACAATGGAGAGATGTGGACGATTTTATGGTGGATCAATATTTCTTGTTAGTAAATGTTTGTTGTTAAAATGAAGTATTGCTCCTCTTGTACAAAAAGGACATGCAGGCAGATGTATATACATAAACACACATTATTTTTCTCAATACATAAGACCTCCACACAAAAAAACACACAGTAGTTCACACACACACACATATTCAATACCGCTAGCAATTTACATACACATTCATACATACATACATACATATAGAAAAGCATTCAAAACTCCAATAGTAAAGAGAATTACATAAAGCATCTCTCTGTCTCTCTCTCTCTCTCTCTCAGACACACAAAAAAACACACAGTAGTTCACACACACACATATTCAATACCGCTAGCAATTTACATACATATAGAAAAGCATTCAAAACTCCAATAGTAAAGAGAACTACATAAGCATCTCTCTCTCTCTCTCTCTCTCTCAGACACACAAACAAACACGTACTTATAAGTGGGCTTGGCGTACACCCCCCGAATGTCCATCTTGCTCTTGATCACCTCTCGGATCACCTTCTCCTCCTGCTCCTTGATCTGCTCCTTGGTCATGCCTCGCTGCCTCTTGCGGTCCGTCGCCAGCAGCCCTTCCTGCCGCGCCAGCTCCACCGCCTGCAGCCGGTATTTGGGAACCACCGCAAAGTACTTGATGGCCTCCTCATACCTGGGGCAAAGAAGGACATGTGAAGGAAACATCAACAGTTTTTGGATGACCAGAGAAAATAAGAAGAAAGAAAAAGAAAGAAACTAATAAGATAGAATAAGAGAAGAAAACAAATTAAGGACCCAGACAGCAAGAAGAAACACGTCAGGGAGTGCCGTTGAAAAAGGCCTGACTCCCGACCCACAACTGTACTGAACTGAAGGATCAAAAGCATAGAAGAGAAATGAAAACTTGTACCATAACCAGACAAGACAAGACTCACCACCACAACAAACACCACACCTTATAAATAAAAAAAATACAGAAGAAAAATGAAAACTTATACCTAACCTAACAAGACAAGACTCATCACCACCACCACCACCACTCACTTCGTCCACCCATTGTAGTATTGCACCAGGGAGATGAGGGAGATGGTGACAGCCAGGACAAGCCGCACATCCACGTGGGGAGCCATCCGCCGCCTCCACGCCCGGTACACATTCTGGTAAAACTGTTCGGGGTGATCCAGCATGTAGTCGTAGTCCTCGCGTGCCTCGTCATCGCGTAGGATGTCGTAACTGTGGGGTGACATGAGGGTGAGAGGTGGTGAGAAGAAGGGAAGGTGAGAGGTGGTGAGAAGAAGGGAGGGTGAGAGGTGGTGAGAAGAAGGGAAGGTGAGAGGTGGTGAGAAGAAGGGAGGGTGAGAGGTGGTGAGAAGAAGGGAGGGTGAGAGGTGGTGAGAAGGGAGGGTGAGAGGTGGTGAGAAGAAGGGAGGGTGAGAGGTGGTGAGAGGAAGGGAGGGTGAGAGGTGGTGAGAAGAAGGGAAGGGAAGGGAAGGTGAGATAAGGTGGGGTGATGCGTTGTAAGGGAGAGAAGGAAGGTACAGTGTTAGGATATGTAAGGAGGGGTGATGGGATGTGTAGCAAAAATAAATAATATTGTCATTCTTTGTGTTTTCTTTTAGATAGTTTTTAGTATAGAAATATCGCCCTCTTTAAAGTTAATGCATTTAGTAGTGTTATTTCTACTTGGACAAAGTGTATCATATTTTTTTTGGTTATGACGTTAAAAATTCTGTAAAAACTTTGTCAATAAACTACTACTACTACTAGCAGGGAGAGAAGGATGGTAGTGGAGTATGTAAGGAGGGGTGTGAAGAAAGGATAGGTGTTAAGAAGAGATACTAAGGGTTGAACATACACACATATACCTACCTACTTATAAGTCATGAGTCTAGAAGTTATGCCAACACTCCCTATCTATTTTATACTATTAATATTTTATTACTCTCATTTCTTCTTTAGTAGCAAAAAAACAATACGTAATAGTATGTTTTGTGGATCTATGTGTGTGTGTGAGAGAGAGAGAGAGAGAGAGAGAGAGAGAGAGGAGAGAGAGAGAGAGAGAGAGAGAGAGAGAGAGAGAGAGAGAGAGAGAGAGAGAGAGAGAGAGAGAGAGAGAAAGAATAAATCAAATAGAAGAGGAACAAGAGTACTAAAATAAAGGAAAGATTAATGAGAAAAGGTGGAAAAATGGAGAAAAAGAATATAGTGGGATAAACCAAAAGTAGAAGTAGAGTAAGTAACCTAGAGGTGGAAGGGAAGGGAAGGGAAGGTGAGAAAAGGTGGAAGGGAAGGGAAGGTGAGGGAAGGTGGAAGGTGAGGAAGGTGGAAGGGAAGGGAAGGTGAGGGAAGGAAGGGAAGGTGAGAGAAGGTGGAAGGAAAGGGAAGGGAAGGAAAGGTGGAAGGAAAGGGAAGGGAAGGAAGGTGGAAGGAAAGGGAAGGGAAGGGAAGGTGAGAGAAGGTGGAAGGGAAGGGAAGGGAAGTGAAGGGAAGGAAAGGTGAGAGAAGGTGGAAGGGAAGGGAAGGGAAGTAAAGTGAAGGGAAGGGAAGGTGAGAGAAGGTGGAAGGGAAGGGAAGGGAAGGGAAGGTGAGAGAAGGTGGAAGGGAAGGGAAGGTGAGAGAAGGTGGAAGGAAAGGGAAGGGAAGGGAAGGTGAGAGAAGGTGGAAGGAAAGGGAAGGGAAGGGAAGGGAAGGTGAGAGAAGGTGAGTGAGCCTACGGAGAGCATCAGATGGAAACTTACGCTGTGGACAGAAGGCGGAATCTCTCCTCTGCTTCTTTCTTCTTGTCTGGGTCCTGGAAGCGGTCCGGGTGGGTCTTGGAGGCGGTGGCACGGAAGCCCCTCTTGATGTCCTGCTTGGTGGCATCTCGGGTCACCTCCAGCACTGGCCAAGGAAGGGTCACAGAGCTAGATTTTTTTTTTTTTTTTTTAATCTTTTTTTTTTTACATCACAAAGGACTGGTCAAGGGCAAGAAAGATGATGATAATATTGTTTATGGTGAGATGTATCAGTGTCCAAATAAACTGTTGAATTATATGACTTGATGACAAATGACAAACTGACTGCTTTGATTTTGAACAGCTGGTTGTTTCCCCTGTGGCTGTGTGTGGACCCTGAGGGGGATGTGGAGGCATGTGTGTGGAGGCATGTGGATGTGTGTGGGTGGGTGTGGAGTCTGTTCTAACTTGTATCCTAAAGTGAAATTTTGCAAGGCCACCAAAAAATGTAACATCATATAACTTTCTGTCAAGTTTGGTTACAATTCAGACTGAGATGAGAAAGAGACAAATAATTACTAGTTAACTTTGAGAAGAATGGAAATTAAAAGAGGAGAATAAGAAACGGTATATTATTTAATTAAAGGTAAGTTAGAGTCCCAAGTACAATTAGAAGTCAAATGAAATAAGAATCATGAGAGAGAGAGAGAGAGAGAGAGAGAGAGAGAGAGAGAGAGAGAGAGAGAGAGAGAGAGAGAGACTCATAGATAAGTTTAGAACGACAGAATAAAGTGACCAATATGTTACGTTAATTAGAACACGATACAATACAAACTAAAACAACACAAATACAGATCAATCACGTCTTCCTATCCGTGAGGCCAAGCACAGGTGTGTGTCGCCAGGTGTGCAGGTAAGGTGACGTGACACGCGGCAAGGCACAGCTACCTACAAGTCCCGCTACACATCTGTCTAAATGGGTCACATCTACAGCTGACCTCCTACACGCACACACACGGCTATGTACACTGCTTTTCCTTCT
Organism: Chionoecetes opilio; assembly: GCA_016584305.1. NCBI lineage: Eukaryota > Metazoa > Arthropoda > Malacostraca > Decapoda > Majidae > Chionoecetes > Chionoecetes opilio. The sequence goes on from JACEEZ010005919.1 coordinate 385,694, forward strand.
AACTTACGCTCATAGCAGTTGTTTTCGCCGCAGTAGTAGTCCTCCACGGAGCCATTAGCGGGCTGGAAGGCGAGGCAGAGGGAGAACAGAAGGAGTAGTCGCCACATAGTCACACACACACACACCGTCGCCGCACTGACAACACGGCCTCCGCGGCGCTATCATCACTACGACACTATAATATTTTATCTTACACACTTCACTTCTATTCATTTGTAAGGGATTAGTTTGACATGATGTGTAAATTGTTTATTATAACTCTCATTGGGGTTTCATTGGTCTTTAGTTTGTTAGTATTCCAGCTATTGCATCTGTTGAACCCATCTATATTTACGGTTTTGTAAAATGTTCTATTCCTCAAGTCACAAATACAAGTCCTTTTTTTAGTGTGATTTATGGTTTCTGTGGACTTCATTTCAATTATTTTTTCTAAAGGTAGACGAGATATATAAGTAGAGAAAATTAAAGGAGGAAACGCAAGATGATCAGCTGGAGGTGCTGTTCAGAAGGCGAGGTTTTCCCTTGATCTTGATCTTGATCTTGAATCCTGCAAGATAAAAAAAAAATTCCTCAGAGCAATCAAGAGGAGACGACAGTCCACACGTCAACACACACACAAAGGAAGCGTGGGTGGATAGAAGTGTAAGGAAGCGGCTCTCACTGCATCGTAACAAGGTAACTAACAAGAGAACGTGCAGTTACGTAGGCAGTGTATCAAGTGAAGGCTGGGAGGGGCGTGAGGCCTGGACCTTGACGCCCACCACCACCACCACCCATGACGCAGGGCTGGTGGGGGTGCTGCGTCATTGGCAGCCTGGCTCAGGAATAAGGATGAGAATAAGTAGATATGCATAGCATTATTTTATCTTTGTCTATTATGTCCAAGGCTGGTGCGTTGGTAGTAACAGACCATTATTTGTCTTTTGGGTATAAGTGCAGTTTAAACCAAGGCTTTAAGTATCCTGAACGTTTCGTTTTCATCATAAGGAGTATTTCTAGCCCCTACAACAGCCGGCGGAAATTATACACAACAAGGGGGGTTTGGGGGGAGAAACCCCACCAGTGAGGTTAGTTTACGTAATCAATGCCGTGAGGTTAGGTTAGTTAACTAGTAGGGGGTCTGGGGGGGATGCAGCCCCTCCCAGTTATGTCAGGAGAGTATTGGTTGAAACTGCATATTTGCCGTCTTATGTTTATACTCGGGTTCTGCTGCAGTTTAAATCATTTTTTCCCTCTGTTCCCTTTGCTGGCAGCACTCTGGTAAAGATAAGAAAAAGTTTGCAGGAAGAAATATGTTACTTTTCTGGGGGTTTTCATAATACACCTTTTCACTCTCAAATTAGAACAACAGAACTTCAAAATTAAACAAATGATATTTTTCTTTAATTATAAATAATATTTTTTTCTTTTAATTTAAAATTCAATTATTGTTTAATTTAGACTTCAGTTGCTTAAATATAAACTTCAGTTGTTTTAATTTAGACTTCAGTTGCTTAAATATAAACTTCAGTTGTTTTAATTTAGACTTCAGTTGCTTAAATATAAACTTCAGTTGTTTTAATTTAGACAGTTCAGTTATTTATTAATACTTCTAGTTGTTTTAATTTAATCAGTTGCTTAATATAAATCATTTGTTTTAATTATACTCAGTTTTTTAATTTGAGAATATTTGTTTTAATTTGAAGTTCACTGTTTTAATTTGAGTATTGTTTTAATTTGAAGCTCAGTTGTTTAAATGTGAGATATATCTTAATTGAAACTCAGTTGTTTTAATTGATGATTTAAAAAGTTGTCTTATAATAAGTAAAATAAAAAAAATATATATATATATATATATATATATATATATATATATATATATATATATATATATTTTATATATATATATATATATATATAGTAAAGAGAGAGAGAGAGAGAGAGAGAGAGAGAGAGAGAGAGAGAGAAATAAAATAGCCGCCTCCCCACCCTCCGAGTGTCCTCCAGGTGGCAGTATGGATGGGATGACGGGGCGGCAGCAGCAGCAGCAGGAGGGGGGTGATGGGTCCCGGCCCGGCAGCCCTGACAGTGACGACAGCAATGACTCCTTCCACACCACCTCGGGCGAAGACCCTACAGACCCCCTGGCAAGGTGTGTGATAAGATGCTGTTGTATTCACTGGGGTAAAAATGTAGTTTATGAACCCTCAAACTAACCTAACCTAGCCTTTAAAAAAAATATTGTTTGCACAACATTTTATTGTTAATTTCACACTCGTTCTGACCTATAGAAACAGTAGTAAGGTCAAAAATACTTGAATCCAGACACAGTAATGTTCTAAATATTAGCCTTCACTTGTTGTCACTTTTGCTTGTCTCAGGCCTCTGTTCAGCACTTTTTATTTCATTCAAATTTGTGTTTTTCATTTGATACTTCTTTCTTACCAATGTTGTGTTTGTGTTAGCAGGCTAGCAGAGGGGGAACAGCAGGAGGAGGAGGGTGAGGAGAGTCCCTGCTTCACGCCCGAGCCCGAGCCACTCCCTGCTGAGAAGGATAAGGAGGAGGACAATGAGGATGAAGAGAAAGATGCAGCCAAAAAGAAGAATGAGGAGGAGGAGGAGGAAGATGAGGAGTGTTATGTGGACGAGGAGTATCTCAAGGACATGGAGCTGAGCATGACGGAGGAGGAGAGGACCGTAAGCTTACCTGCAGGACTCTTACAGGGAAATTATAGATGCCAAAAGTATTCATGATTTTAACCCTTGAGACCCAGATTTTTCCTATGCTATATAAAAAATTGTCTGTTGTTAGCCATAAAATTACGAAAAGTAACTTAATACCAAATTAGTTAGTCGACAAGGATACTAAACAGGTCATAGCTATAAAATATTGCTTATAGTCACTAAAAATTTATAATGGTACCCAAATAACAATGGAAATTATGTTCTGGGTCTCAAGGGGTTAACCAATTGAGACAAGGAGACGGGACCCCACGAGTGTAATCCATTTCCCGTATATCACAACTAGGTAAATACAAGATTGATATGCATTAGTTAGTTTTACTTTGTTAATTGATGACTGATAACTATATATATGAGTTATCTGAGTGTTGATGTGATTGCTGTCTCCACCAGGCAAGAAGAGAGGAGAGCCTGCAACATAAGGAGAGTGGCAACACAAGTTTCAGAGAAGGCGACTTGCAGCCTGCGGTGACGTCCTACACGGCAGGTCTCAGAATGTGTCCGCTGTCCTTCTCCCGAGACCGTGCTGTTTTGTACTCCAACAGGGCGGCAGCAAGGGCAAAGCTGGTGAGTTCCTGCTTCCCTGCCTCTTCATGATAGCTATGCCAGAATAGGACTTGATCTTCTCCCTTTCCATCCTCTCAATCTTTTTCCTACAACTGGCCTTTTCTCAACCTAGTGTTCTTCTCTCTCGTCAACTTTTCTCAACACATAAGAAAAAGCAGTGTTTAGTCACTCTATTATCTTCCTCTCCCTCCCCATCCTCTCATTACTGGCCTTCTCTCAGCCTAGTGGGATAACACATAAGAAAAGCAGTGTTTTTTTCCTTTTGTTACGGAATATGACAATACCAAGGCAGTGTCCCAACCGTATGCCCATGTCTGTCCCTCTTACTTGCCTGCTACAACCTGCAGGGAGTAATGAGATATGCACTCTATGCCCCGTGTCTCAGGGCTGGCCATATGGTTCACCACCCAGGCTGAATGCACCAAGGAGTATTATAGATGTGTAGTGGAAGGGTCAACATGGCACTAATACTACAGAATATGCCTCTCTGTATTGCCCTTTCCTTCCCTCTTATATCACCAATCACAGAGCATTATCTTCCGTAACTCTTTATCTTCCTTCTTTATCTTGAATTTCCTTCCTTCCCATCCTTCTTACATAACACACTCCTACCCTATCCCTTCTCTACCTCCCTATCACTCATCAGGGAGCATTATCTTCTATAACTTTTTTTTCTTTATCTTGCAATTCCTATCCTCCTATTTCTACTACAGGTTGAAGTTCCCAAACTCGGCAACCTCGGGACCAGCGCCGAGCCGAGTAATGGAATTTTCCGACTTTTAAAACTTAGATATATTAAGGGGAAAAAAATGGTTTGGGAGCCACAATACCAATAACAGACCTGTAGAAGTACACAAAATAACAGTGTACACAACTCTACAGTCACAACACCACTGAACAATAACAACAAACAAATCGGCGGGAGAAACCAAGCGGCCTAGTGTGGTGGCACCTAGCGGCCGACCCGGCAACTAGGCGCCGTGTTTTGGGTGTTCTGCCGTGTTTTGGAAAATCCGGAACCATAGTAGTCTTGGGAGCTTCAACCTGTACCACACTTCTATCCTTCTCTCACTACTGCACTTCTCCTCTCCGCCTCTCTCACCGCCTCTTCCCTGCCACAGGACCACAAGAAGGAGGCCATCAAGGACTGCACACGAGCCCTAGAGCTGGACGAGGGCTACACCAAAGCAGTGCTGCGCCGCGCCAACCTCAACCAGGAGACCGACCAGCTGGACGACGCGCTCAGAGACTTCCAGCGAGTCGTGGAACTTGAACCCTCCAACCACCAGGCTCAGGAGGCCATCAGGGTGAGGCACGGAAGGGACAGGATGATGGAGGGTGACAGGGAGTCGATAGATTGATTTAATGCCAAAAAAGGGGGAAATGTGCGGGACGGGGAGTGGTTACAGTAGATATATCTTAGTTCAGTTTTTTTTCATGCCTCTGCTACCATCGTCTGCCTACGCTCTGCAACCAGTTCATCAGTTTTGTTTTGTCATACATGTACCATTTAATCGTATATGTTTTTAGTTTCTATGAGACAGTTGATGGTTTGCCAGATCACTGTAGTGTTAATCTTCATTCTGGTCCTGCTGAAATGCACAACTCATTCTTGCTCACCCTTCCAGCGGCTGCCGGACATGATCACCGAGAGGAATGAGAAGCTGAAGGAGGAGATGATGGGTGAGTTGTATGCCCAAGCCTGCCACACATTACCAAACTATACCCAGTGTAGGGAAAAAGTAAAATAAAATATATAGTTGCTTGAAAATACTATTCACACACATGAAACCCCGTAAAGGTCCTGTAGCTCATTACCCAATTTATAAAAGATATTTTAGATTTCACTCAACTTATTTTTGAAGGAATGCTGTTGGGTACTTACAGCAGCACATTAGGGTTTTGCATAGTGGAGCTGAAGATTACTGGCAAGTGTGACTGGAGGACTATGGTGAATGGTTTGAAGGATGGGTGCTGTGAAGAATTATTTCCTTCCTAAGCTTTCTCCAGTGACCTATTTGCCATGCCTTGTCTAGTGTAGTATGTGGTGACAAATTTTAATAGTAGTAGTTCCAGCAAGGATGGGTCCACCACAGTAGAAATACCTCTACTTTTTGATGTACCTCCCTTGAAACTTTCGTACTCATGCTTTCTCTCCCTTTATCCACCCTCTTTGCAGGGGTGTCGTCCAGTAGCACTTCCAGCCTCTACTCTGTTTCTGTGATCTCGCCTTCAGACATCGGTAGTGAATATTGATCCATCTACTAGAGCTCACAATGCCTCACTATCTTGCAGGGAAACTCAAGGACTTGGGCAACATGTTCCTGCGGCCTTTTGGACTCTCAACGTCAAACTTTGAGATGAAACAAGAGGGAGGCTCCGGAGGCTACAACATCAACTTCAAACAGAACAACAACAACAGTCATTAGAGGAGTGTGTCTGGTGAGTCAGGGCAGGAAACAGGTGTATTGAATATTATGCAAAGTGTGATGCTGTTCTGCGACTATTCTCAATGTCTAGGTACTGCACTTATGTTACATGCAAGTGCATTTTCTGATGTACATTTTGTAGCTTATAATGACAGCTTTGAAGTATGAAAAGCCTATTTTTGGGTCCCTGACAGAGCTAGTGCACGGCCTAGTTTAGTGCACTAGCTCTAAGGGGACCTAAAATGACTGCTTTGAAGTATGAAAAGCCTATTTTTGGGTCCCTGACAGGCTAGTGCACTAAACTAGGCTGCGCACTAGCTCTAAGGGAACCTAAAATGACTGCTTTGAAGTATGAAAAGCCTATTTTTGGGTCCCTGACAGAGCTAGTGCACTAAACTAGGCCGTGCACTAGCTCTAAGGGGACCTAAAATTACTCTTAATAATCTTGTGTAATCCTCCATTCCTGAAATTTTCTTCTTTCTGTAATAAGATAATTTTTTTCACTTTATGGACCTGTACATACACTTAATGCTATGCCGTGGCTGCTTCACTTCACCAAGACTGCAATGTATTACTATTTGGTGTCCAGCAGGTAGAGAGGCAGAGTGCATGAAGCTTTGACACTGACTCGCCTGTTAAGCTATTGGTGATGTGTGTGTGTGGCTAGTCACTACTACCTACTTAGCCTTCAATGATGTGTGTCTTATAATTAAACAGAAAACAGCAAGAGGATTTTCTCTACTCACTCATTCACTTATGTGTCGTGTGTGTGTGTAGGGAAGAGGGTAGTGAGGATGGGATTGTGTGAAAGACTAGTAATATTGACCTTAAATGAATGTGTATATATGTGTGTTATGATACCACACATGATATATGCCACATCATGGAAAAATGGTCAAAATATGTGGTATATTAAAAGAAAAGGGAAATAGGGAAAAACTGGTTCACAAATAAGATGGTAAATGATTGGAATGGACTCAGTCATCAGGTAGTTAGTGCGGAGTCAATAGGGAGCTTTAAAAGGAGGCTGGATAAATTCATGGATGGGGATGAAAGGTGGATGTAGGTAGTGTTAAGTAACAGGAACTACCTCGTGTAGGTCTCGCGGCCTCTTGTAGCTTCCTTATGTTCTAAAAGTAAATAGAATAGAGAATAAATATAAAAGGTTGCTTCACGTGCAGTTAAGTCAGAAAGGAGACCAAAAATCCATCTCAAACACTGCATCAGAACTTGAAACCCATCACGACAGGCTTCCATTCAGAGATAGACATGTAATTTCACCTCTTTTATCATTGGTACAAATAGTAGCTTATGCCGGTCACTAAACATTACTCTCAGGATATGTATAGGAAGTCACATTCAACATTCACAACCTTCACTCTCATCAAATGTATAACAAGTTAATCACAGCATTATCCGAAAACAACCAGATTTTAGATACAAAAACTTAACTTATTTCAACCATCTGGCCATCTTCACTTATTAAAACCATCGTCTCGGACACGCGGAACGGCACCGGGCAACCAGAGTGCGGATGTAGCTACGGCGCAATACAAATAAACCGAGAAAGCAGGAATCCCGTTCAATACAGATACACTAAAAAGGTAAAAGCACAAGCAATGGAGTAGTACTGAAAATAAAACTGCAATATAAAGTAGTAATAAAAAACACAAACATAACTGATCTTGACTTATTGAAAAATTCTTAAATGAACACTAGGAATTATTCGAATTTATAGGAATTATCAACTATTATGATAAGTAAAATAAAAAATCATGCTTTCCATAACTACTACATCGTTCCTACAAAGTTCATTGCACGGCACCAATGATTTCACTAAGAATTCTGAAGTGAAATTATAATAACAAAATAATATACCAATTATTCAAATACACAATAAAACTTCATAGAAAAATGCTACTATGCATAAAAGAGAATCAATCAGTTTGGAATGTCATAAGTATTGTTAATATGCATACAAATGAAGTATTCCCCCCTTTCTTTTGATAGTGAATATTGCTCTAAAAATGAATGTGCAAAAATACACAGGTAAGATTTTTCAGGTGTGTTTGCATGTGTGAGTATCAGTGAGCCAGGAACCAGGCGATGACAACACACATGAGGTGGTTAGAGGCCAAAGAGAGAGTTGTGGCTCCGTTGTCTGCGTCTTTTGTGAATGGCATGGTCGTTCCTATCGGCTTGCAGGCATCTATCTTCTGAAGAGTCCGGAAGTAGGCGTCCTCTAGAGACTGGTGGAAGGCGTCCACCCGTACATTGACTAGCCCAGTGGCAGAGTCCTGTGTGGAGGGCAAGGGAAGAGCGTGAAGCTGGACTGTTGCATTTATATCCCAGTCTGTGCCATTGCCTGTTCCTGGGAGGTCCTAAAGGGCTGGCTACATGATAAGTCTCTCCACTTATACCTGTCCATGTAGAGTAACTCATCCTTGTGTAATACAGATGTCTTACTCTCTCCCTCTAATTTTCTCTAAAACTAGTCTTGCACCTCACAGATGGCTAATCTCTCACACTTCCTCTCTTCTATGTCCACCTTACTTGTAGATGTATCACTATATCCATCTATGCCTACTTGTAAGACCTAAGGAAATGCATACATCTGCCATACAACTTTTTGGTATTTATATGGTATTTGATGGGATATGAGTGTGCGTGTGCGTGCATGTGCGGCATCACGCCACTTACCTTAAAGATGAGGTCCTGAATGCCCTTGAAGGTTCCAAACATGTGAAACACGTCCTGGCCCTTCGGGAACCACTCAGACATCCTCAGAAGCATGATCCTCGCCTCCTCCTTCATGATGGGAGTGAGGTTTGGGTTGATCAACACCTGCAGAAGGAATGAAGAGCCTCCAGTACTGTACTTACAGATTAGACACATTCTGCCTGTGACACTTTTTTTCTATTCTTCTATCATTGTTTCTACAGCTGTTTTATTGTTTACCAGCCTCACTATAGGCAAACAACCCCCTTCCCTCACCATAAGGGAAGGGGGAAGGGTAGTAGAAGGCAAGCAACTCCCCTCACCACAAGAGAAGGGGAAAATGGGAGGGGTAGTAGGAGGCAAGCAACCCCTTTCCCCCTTTTCCTCACCACACGCCAAGTTGTTTGTTACTTCTTCGCTCACAGACTGCATGGATGTACTTCAAACAGACATTGAGAAAAATAAGAGAGGGAAGGATGGAGAAATACATACAGGTAGCACAGACATACAGAAGGAAGCTATGTACATATAATGGGATCTAAGAGAAGGTGAGAGAAGGGAAGGGAGGTTTAACACACCTATCAACCCTTATGAAACTGTTTGCAGGAGGAGGAGGTGGATGAGGAGAACGACACCTTATTACCTCGTGTGCTGGAATGCGGGGCAGAGAGAGAAACAGACAGACAGAGAGAGAGAGAGAAACAGACATAACAGAGAGAGAGAGAGAGGTGCAGGCAATTAAACTTTAATAAAATACAAGTGTTCTATTGTTAACAGGGGTCAGAATATACAGGAGGAGAAGAGAAGATTTAATACACCTATCAACCCTTAAGAGAATTATTAGAGAAGGAAGGAAGAGGAGGAGAGAGAGAGAGAATGGAGGAGTAGGAGGAGGAGAAGGATACCTGATTACCTTGTGTGCAGGGACTGTTTAAAGTTGGTGGAGGAGGAGGAGGAGGGGGAGAGAGAGAGAGAGAATGGAGGAGGAGGAGAGAGAGAGAGAGAGAATGGAGGAGGAGGAGGAGAACGGTACCTGATTACCTTGTGTGCAGGGACTGTTTAAAGGAGGAGGAGGAGAGAGAGAGAGAGAGATAGAATGGAGGAGGATGAGGAGAAGGATACCTGATTACCTTGTGTGCAGGGACTTGGGCCAGGTGACACTTGTCGTATTCCACGACATCGGCTGTTCCGTTGGTGCGGCAGAGCAGCTTGTAGTCCACAGCACGAAGGTTGGCGGCCCAGGAAGCATTGTTGTTGCCGTCTGTAGAGGAACGTCAGGTGTGTTGGTGCAGGTGTGTGTGTGGTTTCTTATCATATTTTTCTGTATACATATTCATCACCTTAAGTATGTTTGATAAGACTAGACATGAATCACATTGAGACACACGAGAAGTAAAAAATCAAGAAAATAAAGTTCACCTGTTGATAAAAAAAAGAAGAGTTGAGAGAGAGAGAGAGAGAGAGAGATAGTTTTTCTTTACATATTAATCACCTTAATTATGTTTGATAAGAAGACTTGACATGAATCACATTGAGACACGAGACAAAGTAAAAACAAGAACAAATAAAGTTCACCAGCTGGAAGTAAATAGAATAAGGAAGTGAGTTGGGAGACGGAGAGAGAGAGAAAGAGATTTTGCTTTAGATATTCATCACTTTAAACATGCTTCACAGACTAGACATGAATCACATAAAGACACGAGAAGTTAAAACACGAACAAAATAAAAGTTTAAAAATAGCTGGAATAAAAAAAAAAAAAAAAGTGAGAGAGAGAGCGAGAGCAAGAGAGAGAGAGAGAGAGAGAGAGGAGGGGAGGGCACTGACTGGAGTTGTCCCTGACAGTGGTGTGCTTGATGAAGGCCACGTCACCCCCGCCCTCTACCAGACACCGGAAGGCGCCGGTGTAGCCTGAGAACGCCTCGGTGGGTCCCCGGTCGCACTTCCCCGCGATGCCGTTCCCTGCATAGGAGAGAGGGGGGAGAGGGTTAAGACCACAACACTTTATAGGCATCCGCAACACATAAAATGCAACACGCACGCCTCCCACAACACGTACAAATCATCACAGGACATATAGCAACCTTTATAGTAGTACTTTCTGTTACACATCATGCTTTTCCTTCCACTACTGCACAAGAATTTTGAACATTTTTCATACTCCCATTTCCCTCATTTTTTTTTTTTGCTGGAGTAGGTATAAGAAATTGTGGAAATCATGAAAAGAAAGCTAAAAACAAAGTAAGATTCCTGGTAGAAGACAAGTAGTAGTGGTGGTGGTGGTGGTAGTGGAAGTGTTGGTGGTGGTGGTGGTAGTAGTAGTAGTTAGAGGAGGACAAGAAGTGTACACAGTAAGCAAAGTCAGATACACTACACTGACTTCATGTAGCACTCAAACAACAAGCAGAGTTGCCTCCAACCCTCTCACACCCTCCCATCCCTGCACGAGTGACTGCATCAAACCGCTAAACTCTGGAACACTCTTGCTCTTCAAATCTTTCCTCCTTTCTACGACTTAAATCTTTTCAAGAGACTGGAAGAGAGGAGTAACAAGACACCTCCCGAACTAAATTAGCCCACCTCCCCTTTTTAAAATTTTATATTCTCTTACTATTTTTATTATAGGGAATGGCAAATAAACAGGCTTTTGGTAACTTTTTATTTTTTTTTATTTTTATAACCTTGGCCAGTCCTTTGTGGTTATTTATAAAAAAAAAAAAAAAAAAATAAATCTAAATAATAAATAAATACGACATAAATACTAATACACTGTCCAACCATTACATACACTTAATTTGACTGGAATGAGAAGTCAAGAACTCCAATAAATACCACCACACTTAAAATTATATCTCTTAGTTGCCAGAGCAAGAAAGGTTAGATTACAACGAAGAGTCTGGGTTAGAAATAAAAACTGGGGAAAAAATAAATAATGGAAGACTAAATGCTACGGGACACACAAGCTGAAATGAAGAAACTCAAATCATGTCCAGAAGTCAAGTTGGTTACCCAAAGTCCCGCCCTGAGTGTCACAGGGAATCTTCCAGCGAACAACAGAAGAAAAATATAGAAGAAAGAAAGATAATGAAATAGAAATAATCTAAGAAGAGAATGAAGAAATGAAATAAAAGAAGAAAGAAAAAAATGAAGAAATAAATAAGAAAGAAGAAGAAATTAAGAAATAAAATAAGAAAAAGAAAGAAGAAAAAATGAAGAAAAAATAAGAAAAAAAAGAAAGAAAAAATGAGAAAAATAGAAAAGAAATGAAGAAATAAAATAAGAAAGAAAGAAGAAAAGAAGAAGAAATAAAATAAGAAAGAAGAAAATGAAGAAATAAAATAAGAAAGAAGAAAATGAAGAAATAAAATAAGAAAGAAAGAAAGAAGAAAATGAAGAAATAAAATAAGAAAGAAGAAGAAATTAAGAAATAAAATAAGAAAGAAAGAAAAAAAAGAAATAAAATAAGAAAGAAAGAAAGAAGAAAATGAAGAAATAAAATAAGAAGAAGAAAGAATAAGAAATAAAATAAGAAAAAAGAAAGAAGAGAAAAAATGAAGAAATAAAATAAGAAGAAGAAAGAAGAAAATGAAGAAATAAAATAAGAAAGAAGAATAATAAAAATAAGAAATAAAAGAAAGAAAGAAGAAGAAATGAAGAAATAAAATAAGAAAGAAAGAAAGAAGAAATGAAAAATAAAATAAGAAAGAAAGAAAAGAAGAAAAATGAAGAAATAAAATAAGAAGAAAGAATATAAAATGAAGAAATAAAAAGAAAGAAGAAAATATGAAGAAATAAAAGAAAGAAAGAAAGAAGAAATGAGAAATAAAATAAGAAAATAAAGAAAGAAATAAATAGAAAAGAAAGAAGAAAATAAAATAAGAAAGAAAGAAAGAAGAAAATGAAGAAATAAAATAAGAAAGAAGAAGAAATTAAGAAATAAAATAAGAAAAAGAAAGAAGAAAATGAAGAAATAAAATAAGAAAGAAAGAAAGAAGAAAATGAAGAAATAAAATAAGAAAGAAAGAAAGAATAATAATAAAATAAAGAAATAAAATAAGAAAGAAAGAAGAAGAAAATGAAGAAATAAAATAAGAAAGAAAGAAAAAATAAGAAATAAAATAAGAAAGAAAGAAAAAAGAAAATAAGAAATAAAATAAGAAAGAAAGAAAGAAAAAAAAATAAAAAAATAAAAGAAATAAAAATAAGAAAGAAAGAAGAAGAAAATGAAGAAATAAAATAAGAAAGAAAGAAAGAAGAAAATGAAGAAATAAAATAAGAAAGAAAGAAAGAAGAAAATGAAGAAATAAAATAAGAAAGAAAGAAGAAAATGAAGAAATAAAATAAGAAAGAAAGAATAATAATAAAATGAAGAAATAAAATAAGAAAAAGAAAGAAAATGAAGAAATAAAATAAGAAAGAAGAAAATGAAGAAATAAAATAAGAAAAAGAAAGAAGAAAATGAAGAAATAAAATAAGAAAGAAAGAAAGAAGAAAATGAAGAAATAAAATAAGAAAGAAAGAAAAAAGAAGAAAATGATGAAATAAAATAACAAAGAAAGAAGAAGAAAATTAAGAAAAAAGGTTATCCAATTGCATACAATAGATGATCCATTATGAACTTATGCTATCTGGTTAATGTACCCTAGATAACAGTATAGTCGCCAGGCGCCATATATTACGAATTATAGCATCAGTACTGCTGTGTCATGTGCCACTGAAGATGATACACAGTAGTTTATATCATGACTGTATAATCTACTGTTTCAGCGTTGTTTTATGCTTTGTATCTGCAAGTATATACGGTTTAAAATTTCACTACTCTTTTTTTTCTTCTGGCGACGACGACGGGGGGGGACACTCTAAACATAAACACTAGATGGCGACCTTATTGTTGGTCGCCCCTCTGGTGATATTTTTGTAATTTGTTCATTTATAGCCCTAATATGACACAGATGAAGACACAAAAAAATGACACAGACTCTCCAGATAGCCCTTCTAACTTTCCTTGAATCATGGATTAGAAATGTAACATAACCCACACACGTCTGTAAACAGAAAAAAACGTTGTCCTGGCGACTTTACTGTTATCTACGGTAGTTGAATGAATGAATGAAAGTGAGTGAGAGAGAGAGAGAGAGAGAGAGAGAGAGAGAGACCATAAATATATATATATGGCTATGAAATGCTAAGAAATGCTATGAAAAGATAAGTAAGAGAGAGAAAAAAGAGATATATGGAGTGGCTTCGTAAATGAGAATGAAATGAAAGGGAAATAAAATGAGCTGAGAGAGAGAGAGAGATGAGGAGAGATGAGAGAGGAGAGGAGAGAGGAGAGAGAGAGAAGATGAGATTGAGATTGAGGAGAGAGAGAGAGAGAGAGAGAGAGAGAAAAAAAAAGGACATGAGTGATGCATGTGGTCCCAACCAACACCATACCTGCCGTTTTGCCGATTCCAGTATGACACGACTTCTTGCCGCGCAGCTGACTGAGCGAGGTGATGCCAGAGTCGGCGCGCACCACGGCCACGGCGAAGTAGGACGCATCCAGGAAGCCGTACCGCTCAGACACCACGGGGACAATCTTGTGCTCCCTGCAACACACATAAGAACATAAGAACATAAGGAAGCTACAAGAGGCCGCGAGACCTACACATGGTAGTTCCTATCACGTTCCTACACTCTCTCTCTCTCTCTCTCCGTTCACACGTAGGCTTGGTAGACATACATACATACATACACACACACACTCTCCACTCACACGTAGGCCTGGTAGAGACACACATACACACTCTCTCTCCACTCACACGTAGGCATGGTAGACACACACACACACACACACACTCTCCCTCCACTCACACGTAGGCATGGTAGACGTCTCCCCCGTCAGCCGTGGTGATGTGCGCGGCGCCATCGGCCACCATGGTGATGCAGCCGCGGGTCGGGGTGACGCACTCCAGCGCGGGCCGGATCCTGCGCGACCTCATCACATGCCGTAGTGCCTGACACTTCTCCACGGCAATCTCCGAGTCCACACACAGCTTGATGGCCTCCTCGCGGCACCCTAGGCGTTCAATGGTGGTGTCGTACTTGTCTGTGTGTGTGTGAGAGTGAGAGAGTGAGAGGAAAACAACAACAACAACAGGTAGATCACACATTTCCAAGAATAAAATAAAACTAAGAACAAGTGGACTTAAAAATAAATAAAAAGAGAGAGAGAGAGAGAGGAGAGAGAGAGAGAGGAGTGTGTGTGTGTGTGTGTGCTTACGTTCTTTGAGGTAGTCCCGGGTGGAGACAGGCGGCGATCTGGGGTGGATGACGGTGGGTTTGGAGCCCACGTTGAGCACGGAGGCGGCCCAGGCGCGGACCTTCTCCTTGGGAGGCGCGGCCGTGTTCACCATCATGGTCAGGGCCGCAAGGATGGCCTTCTTGTTCCTGCAGGGAGGGAACCATGCACCATAATAAGAACATAAGACCATAAGAAAATAAGCTATAAGATAATAACCATGACATCTACTATTACCACCATTACCTCCAGCCATCACTATAGTCTATTTTTTTTATTATGGTCAAAATGCACTAAGGAAGCCACGCCCCCTGCCTCCCCTTTTATTCTACGGGGCAGCTGATTGGTGCACTCCTCGTATCATCACTACCAATCACAATATCGTCACTACTTAACAGCGCGGACCAGGACAGAGCAATCTTCACTACAGAGGGGAGAAATCAAAAATCCCTCTGTAGTGAAGATGCTATGTCCAGTGGTACACGCGCTGTAAGTAGTGAAGATAATGGATGTTATGATGACCAGGCAATCCACCATCATAAGTCTATCCTAAAGAAGGGAGGCTGGGGCTGCTCGTATGCTGACCCATAATTAAAGAAATCGCTATAGTGGTGCACAAGGCTGGAGGTAGCATGGGGATCACGTATTTGTGTGTACACAGCCAATCACAGAGCCGATACTCAAGTAGGCATGCGATCAGCTTCCCAAGGAAATGGCAGTTTCGAAATTGAAAACTATGGTGGGGTCCACTCTAGGATGGCAGGCTAGCAATGGATTAAATGCATAATCTGGTGCACGTTAAAAGGAGGACTGAGGTACAAAAACATAGGCAAATAAAGGAGGTGCAGGCCTTGCTGCTTTTGGGGCCCTAGTGCAACGGTAGTTTGCACCTAGTAAAACAGCTGACAGATCCAAGCCCTCTAAAGGTGGATACGTGGGGGCCACCCATAAGCATTCATGGTGCACTAAAGCGGAAGATTTGGTATAAAGGCACTATTGGAGTTGTGGGCCGCGGGCTTGTGAGCACCCCGTGCAACCCTACGTTGCACAAGTAAGGAAACAGCAATCAAACAGAGACAAGACCCCCGAGGTGAACACTCGTTGGGAGCCACCAGCAGCACATCCAGGGCCTGGAAGACCAGCGTCAAATCCAGTATATGGCCACTCCAGCACGGTCAGGCAAAAACTCGTAGTAGCACAGCACCAGCACACCACAACAGTAAAACATCAGCGGGTACAAAATAATAAAATAATAATAATTTATTCCCACACAAGGCATAAAAAAAACTAAACATAATATATAGACATCAGCAGTCACAAATCCAAAAAAGCATAATATATAGACATCAGCAGTCAGAAATCCAAAAAAGCATAATATATAGACATCAGCATTCAGAAATAAAAAAAAACATAATATGTATATAGACATCAGCAGTCAGAAATAAAAAAAAACAATACTGTATACAGACATCAGCAGTCAGAAATAAAAAAAAACATAATACTGTATACAGACTTCAGCAGTCAGAAATAAAAAAAAACATAATACTGTATACAGACTTCAGCCGTCAGAAATAAAAAAAAACATAACTGTATATAGACATCAGCAGTCAGAAATAAAAAAAAACATAACTGTATATAGACATCAGCAGTCAGAAATAAAAAAAAAACATAACTGTATATAGACATCAGCAGTCAGAAATAAAAAAAAAACATAACTGTATATAGACTCAGCTGTCAGAAATCCAAAAAAAAAAAAAAAAAACCCATTCCCGTCACAGCTACGTAATGGAGCATGTCCTAGCCCTTGAAATATCCATGAAATAGTGTTACATTAGACTATTTAAGGTTCAATTAGCCCAAGCACGGGAATAGACAAATAGGCTAGATGAATATAATGTTTTGCATCCATACATTCTATATATTTGCCTATTTTTTTCTTCACAAAACAGAAAGGGCAGCCGGGCAAGCCTCACCTCACTCCTGCCCTTGAAGAAGTCTAGGACGGCGGACATCTTGCTCCAGGCCACGTCGCCTTTCCCGTCCACCAGGCAGGTGAGGGCGCCGGCGTAACCAGCGTGGGGGTCCTCGTGGCCACACACCTCGGGCAGCGCACACATGGCACACAGGCTGCTGTACTTGGTCTCTGCGGCGCCACGGGAGGGTTACAAGACGTGGTGAGGGTGGGATTGCATGTACGGATGAAATATGATTCTACCTTGTTTATGTCACCTGTTATCTCCACCTGTTCAAGATTCTCTCCCTAGTTCCCTTGGCACCTCTTCTCTCATATAAGTCAATTCAATTCATCCTATTCTCTCTCATACTAATCTCCCTCATATACCTATCATCAATATCTTCTTTTCCCTTTCTATAAAACCACCTCCTTCTCTCCTCTATCAGCAGTTACTCCATGGCCCACGAACACCCTACACACTCATAAAGCATGGACTGTCTCATTATTTCCCCTATTCTCCCTGTTTCTCTCATACTAATCTCCCTCATATGCCTATACCTCAATCCCTTTTTCCTTTATATAATGCCTCCTCCTCCTCCTCCTCCTCTATCAGCAGTTACTCCATGGCCCACGAACACCCTACACACTCATAAAGCATGGACTGTCTCATTATTTCCCCTATTCTCCCTGTTTCTCTCATACTAATCTCCCTCATATGCCTATACCTCAATCCCTTTTTCCTTTATATAATGCCTCCTCCTCCTCTATCAGCAGTTACTCCATGGCCCACGAACACCCTACACACTCACTAAACATGGCGTCTGTCTCATTATTTATCATATTCTATCTCTCCCTCATATACCTATCCTCAATCCTTTCTTTTCCCTTTCTATAAAACCACCACCTCCTCTATCAGCAGTTACTCCATGGCCCTCTAACACCCTACACACTCACTAAGCATGGTGTCTGTCTCATTGTCGGGCGCCCACTTGCCAGGGAGGCACGCCGGACCGAAGAAGGCGGCTGCGGCCTTTATGTCATGCTCCACCACCGTCGCTGGGGTGGCGCACTGCAGCGCTATCAGCTTCTTATCCAGCAGCTACGGGAGGAGGCAGAGCAGGAGGGATTATGTGTGTGTTTTATACGGGAGAAGGCAGAGAAGGAGGGATTATGTGTGTGTTTTATACGGGAGGAGGCAGAGAAGGAGGGATTATGTGTGTGTTTTATACGGGAGGAGGCAGAGCAGGAGGGATTATGTGTGTGTTTTATACGGGAGAAGGCAGAGAAGGAGGGATTATGTGTGTGTTTTATACGGGAGGAGGCAGAGAAGGAGGGATTATGTGTGTGTTTTATACGGGAGAAGGCAGAGAAGGAGGGATTATGTGTGTTTTATACGGGAGGAGGCAGAGAAGGAGGGATTATGTGTGTTTTAT
Source organism: Chionoecetes opilio (assembly GCA_016584305.1). NCBI lineage: Eukaryota > Metazoa > Arthropoda > Malacostraca > Decapoda > Majidae > Chionoecetes > Chionoecetes opilio. The sequence goes on from JACEEZ010005919.1 coordinate 403,797, forward strand.
ACGGGAGGAGGCAGAGCAGGAGGGATTATGCTGTGTTTTATACGGGAGGAGGCAGAGCAGGAGGGATTATGTGTGTTTTATACGGGAGGAGGCAGAGAAGGAGGGATTATGTGTGTGTTTTATACGGAGGAGGAGGGATTATGTGTGTGTTTTATACGGAGGAGGCAGAGAAGGAGGGATTATGTGTGTGTTTTATACGGGAGAAGGCAGAGAAGGAGGGATTATGTGTGTTTTTATACGGGAGGAGGCAGAGCAGGAGGGATTATGTGTGTGTTTTATACGGGAGGAGGCAGAGAAGGAGGGATTATGTGTGTGTTTTTATACGGGAGGAGGCAGAGAAGGAGGGATTATGTGTGTGTTTTTATACGGGAGAAGGCAGAGAAGGAGGATTATGTGTGTTTTATACGGGAGGAGGCAGAGAAGGAGGGATTATGTGTGTGTTTTATACGGGAGGAGGCAGAGCAGGAGGGATTATGCGTGTGTTTTATACGGGAGGAGGCAGAGCAGGAGGGATTATGTGTTGTTTTATACGGGAGGAGGCAGAGAAGGAGGGATATGTGTGTGTTTTATACGGAGGAGGATTATGTGTGTGTTTTATACGGGAGGAGGCAGAGCAGGAGGGATTATGTTTGTTTTTATACGGGAGGAGGCAGAGCAGGAGGGATTATGTGTGTGTTTTATACGGGAGGAGGCAGAGAAGGAGGGATTATGTGTGTGTGTTTTATACGGGAGGAGGCAGAGCAGAGGGATTATGTGTGTGTTTTATACGGAGGAGGCAGAGCAGGAGGGATTATGTGTGTGTTTTATACGGGAGAAGGCAGAGAAGGAGGATTATGTGTGTGTTTTTATACGGGAGGAGGCAGAGCAGGAGGATTATGTGTGTGTTTTATACGGGAGGAGGCAGAGAAGGAGGGATTATGTGTGTGTTTTATACGGGAGGAGGCAGAGCAGGAGGGATTATGTGTGTGTTTTATACGGGAGGAGGCAGAGCAGGAGGGATTATGTGTGTGTTTTATACGGGAGGAGGCAGAGCAGGAGGGATTATGTGTGTGTTTTATACGGGAGGAGGCAGAGCAGGAGGGATTATGTGTTGTGTTTATACGGGAGGAGGCAGAGAAGGAGGGATTATGTGTGTGTTTTATACGGGAGGAGGCAGAGCAGGAGGGATTATGTGTGTTTTATACGGGAGGAGGCAGAGAAGGAGGGATTATGTGTGTGTTTTAGAGATTCAATGTTGGTGTAATGGTGATTGCATTGTTGTGGTGATGGTGGTGGTGCTTGGTAGAATGTAAGATCTACAGGAGCGAAAAATTAGAGGAGGAAGAATACGTACAAGTAGAAGAAGCAAAGAAGAAAGAAGAACAACGGGAGAGGAAGTGAAGACAATAATAGAGAGAAGTGTTAAGAGAAAAGAAGACAAGAAGAAAATCATTAGAAAGGAAGACAACAAAGAGCTACAAGGACATACGTAGATACAAAAAAAAAATTAATAAGCAAAAAAAATGATGAAGACAGAAGTAGAAAATTAGGAAGATGAGGAAGCAGCAAAAGAAAATGATGATGATGATGATGATGGAGCAGTAAAACAAGAAGGAAGAAGGAAGAGGAAGAAATAGTAGGAAGAGGAAGAAGAAAAATAGTAGAAGGAAGAGGAAGAAGCAGCAGAAGAAGGAAGGGGAAGAAGAAGTAGTAGAAGAAAAAGGAAGAGGAAGAAGAAGTAGTAGAAGAAAAAGGAAGAGGAAGAAGAAGTAGTAGAAGAAAAGGAAGAGGAAGAAGAAGTAGTAGAAGAAAAAGGAAGAGGAAGAAGAAGAAGTAGAAGAAAAGGAAGAGGAAGAAGAAGTAGAAGAAAAAGGAAGAGGAAGAAGAAGAAGAAAAAGAAAGAGGAAGAAGAAGTAGAAGAAAAAGGAAGAGGAAGAAGAAGAAGAAAAAGGAAGAGGAAGAAGAAGAAAAAAGGAAAGAAGTAGAAGAAAAAAGAAGAGAAAGAATATGAAAGAAGAGAGAAGAGAAAAAAGAAAAAGAAGAGAAGTAAAAAAGTAAGAAGAAAAAAGGAGAGAAGATAGAAGAAAAGGAAGAGGAGGAAGAGAGTAAAAGAAAAAAGGAAGAAGAGAAAAAAGGGAAGAAGAAGTTAAAGAAAAGGAAGAAGAAGAAGAAAAAGAAGAAAGGAAGAAGAAGAAGAAAAAGAGGAAGAAGAAGAAGAAGAAAAAGGAAGAGGAAGAAGAAGAAAAAGGAAGAGGAAGAAGAAGAAGAAGAAAAAAGGAAGAAGAAGAAGTAGAAGAAAAAGGAAGAGGAAAAAGGAAGAAAAGAAGAAGTAAGAAGAAAAAGAAAAAGAAAAGAAGAGAGAAGAAAAAAGGAAGAGGAAGATGACAAAAAAGAAGAAAAAGGAAGAGGAAGAAAAAAGGAAGAAGTAGGAAGAAAAAGGAAGAAAGGAAAGAAAAAGAAAGGAGAAGAAGTAGAAGAAAAAGGAAGAGGAAAGAAAAGAAGTAGAAGAAAAAAAGAAAAAGAGGAAGAAGTAGAAGAAAAAGGAAGAGGAAGAAGAAGAAAAAGGAAGAGGAGAAGAAGCAGAAGAAAAGGAAGGAAGAAGAAGAAAAAGAAGAGGAAGAAGAAGGAAAGAATAAGAAAGGAGAGGAAGTAAAGAAAAAGGAAGAAAGAATAAAAAGGAAGAGGAGAAAGTAGAAAAAAGAAGAAGAGAAAAAAAGAAGAAGAAAAAGAAAGGAAGAGGAAGAAAAAAAGGAAGAGAAGAGAAAAAGGGAAAAAAAGGAAAAGGAAGAGAAGAAGAATGAGAAGAAGAGAAGAAAAAGGAAAGAAGAGAAGAAAAGAGAAAGGGAAGGAAAAAAGAATAGAGAAAAGAAGAGAAGAAGAAGAAAAGGAAGAGGAAAGGGAAAAAAGAAGTAAAGGAAGAAAAAAGTAGAGAGAAAAAAAGGAAAGAGCAAGAAAGAAAAAGGATAGAGGAAAGAAAAGAAAGGAAGGAAGGGAAGAGAAAAGAAAAAGGAAGAGGAAAGAAAAGAAGGAGAAGAAAAGGAAGTGAAGAAGAAAAAAGGAAGAGGAAGAAGAAGAAAAAGGAAGAGGAGGAAGAAGTAGAAGAAAAAGGAAGAGGAAGAAGCAGCAGAAGAAGGAAGAGGAAGAAGAAAAAGAAAAAAGAAGAAGTAGAAGAAAAAGGAAGAGGAAGAAGAGGAAGCACCAACAGAAGGGGCCTCATCCTGTAGAGACTGACCTGCGAGAAGGGTATATTCCAGCCCGCCGTCCTCGCGTAGCCCGTGTGGCAAGACTTGGAGCCTCGCAGGTCCTCCAAACGCTTGATCTTATTTCGCCTCACCACCGCCACGCCCTGGTAACGCCACGCCTCTGCAACACACACACACACACACACACATCAACGACTCATTTTAACAACCAATTCATTTGATTTATAAGCAAAATGTAAATATGGACGGGAAAACCAGAGAGAGAGAGAGAGAGAGAGAGAGAGAGAGAGAGAGAGAGAGAGAGAAGAGAGAGAGAAGAGAGAGAGAGAGAGAGAGAGAGAGAGGAGAGAGAGGGGGGAAGGCCAAATTCATATTAAGTTGATCAGTTGCACTTCAATCTCAATCTCTCTCTCTCTCTCAACATTCATCTTTCACTGATATTAACAAACATACATAGCCTATAGTTACATAATTAAATAAACAAATCAAATAACTACACAAGGCATTAAGTATATAGACAAATCACACACACACACTTCTCTAACCTCCTCCTAAGCATTCATCTTAACACTGATCATTCAAACAGATACATAGCTAAATAATTAAACCTACAAATCAAATCACTACATAAGGCATTAGGTATATAGTATAACCTCTTTTTTTTTTTTTTTTCTCTTTAGGGGTGAAATTTCCTACTACATATTTTTTTTTTTTTTTTTTTTTTTTTTTTAGGGGTCGAAATTTCCTAGCTATAATTTTTTTTTTTTTTTTTTAGGGGTCGAAATTTCCTAGCTATAATTTTTTTTTTTTTTTTTTTTTAGGGGTCGAATTTCCTAGCTTATAATATTTTTTTTTTTTTTTTTAGGGGTCGAAATTTCCTAGCTATAATATTTTTTTTCTCTTTTTTTTTTTTTAGGGGTCGCAATTTCCTAGTTATAATATTTTTTTTTTTTTTTTTTTAGGGGTCGAAATTTCCTAGCTACATATACACCTAGATTTTTTTTTTTTTTTTTTTTTTTTTTTTTTTTTACGGGTCGAAATTTCCTAGCTACATATACACAGATAATTATTATTTTTATTATATTATTATTTTTTTTTTTTTTTTTTTTTTTACATATATCCCCCCATTATTCGGATCCTTGCATTACTCTGACCACTCCTTGGCCCAATTAGTCCCAATATGAGAGGTTTTACTGTATAGATAAATAAGAGCTAATAAGGAATGCCCATAATTAACTTACCATCCTGTCTGTCTCGATCTCGTATTACCAATGAACTACCATTTCCCTAAACATTCATCTCGCACTGATACTAACACACAGATAAATAGCTAACTAATCAAACCAATAAAGCCTTAGGTATATAGATAAATAAGAGCTAATAAGAAATGCCCATAGTTAACTTACGAGTACGTCTGTCTCGGTCGCGTGTTTCCGCCACGATCTGAAGTTGGTCGTACAAATCTCGCGCCAAAAACACATCTTCGCCCGACGCCGTCATCACGTCCGCCGCCTTGGCCACCACCTTATTCAGACACCCGTACCTGTGGCGGCGAGGAGGCAACAAGGGAAGACATGAAACCAACAGAGTAAAGGCTGATTCACACTGGCGTTTTCTCGTCACATTTATCTGACGAGAAGGGTCTGGGTCTGGGGCTGGTGTCATGATCGCAATAGGTTTTCAACAAAAATCACACACCGATCGCTCGGCCTTTCAAGAGATCGACTTCTCGTCAGATAAAAATGCCGAAAAAACGCCAGTGTGAATCAGCCTTAATTCAAGAAGGAAGGAATAAGACAAGAACTAATGAAGGTAGAATAATAAATAGCTGAATAAGTGTTGGGTTGAAAGGCGGGGTGCGAGAGGCAGGGGCGGGGCGCACAGGATATTTTTTTGGGGCGGGGAAGGCATTTTTTTTTTGCCAGCTACCGTAGATAACAGTCAAGTCGCCAGGACAACTTTTTTTTCTGTTTACAGACGTGTGGTGGCGTTAATATTACATTTCTACATCCATGATTTCAGGAAAGTTAGAAGGTGCTATCTGGAGAGTCTGTGTCGTTTTGTGTCTTCATCTGTGTCATATTAGGGCTATAAATGAACAAATTACAAAAATATCGCCAGAGACACGACCAACAATAAAGTCGCCATCTAGTGTTTATTTACTGAGTGTCCTCCCGCTGTCGTCGTCGCCCGAAAAAAAAAAAAACGAGTAGTGAAATTTGAAACCGTCTATACTTGCAGATACAAAGCATAAAACAACGCTGAAACAGGGTAGATTATACAGTCATGATATAAACTACTGTGTATCATCTTCAGTGGCACAGACACAGCAGTACTGATGCTATAATTCGTAATATATGGCGCCTGGCGACATGATTGCAGGTGGCGACTTTAGTGTTATCTACGGTAGTGTGGTAAGCTATTTAATTGCTTAATAAACTGAATAAACAAAACCAACGGAGTGATTACGAAGGAAGGCATGAGACAAAAACTAATAAGGAATAGAGATATAAACAGCAGAGGGAAGTGTTCGGGTGGAAGACGTGATATAAAAAGTCTTGTATGAATGGCAGCATTGTTCCCGGTGTTTTATGATGTCTCCTTATCTCACCTATCAGGGCCCGAGACGCACTGCAGGGTGAAGTTGGCAAGCGCGGGTTCCGTCACCATCCTGCCGCAGGGACCCATGGCGCTCTCCGGCACACACACGCGGATCACCACTGCAATGGGAGGGGAGGAAAGGGGTTAAAGGAGGGGTTAAAAGGTTACATACTTATTACAGTAGCTACAATAGTAACTAGGGGGGGGGGGGGGGCACTCAGTACAGCGCATACCTCCGCCTGAATATTTCATCAATTGGTTGCCATGGCAACAGTTGTGATTCGATTTCATAAAAAAAAAAAGTAAAAAATAAGTAAATAAAAAAAAAATATATATATATATATATATATATATATATATATATATATATATATATATATATATATATATATATGCACTCAGTATGAGCGGCATACCTCCTCGGCCGGAGGTATGCGTTCATTGGTTGCCATGGCAACAGTTGTCAATAGATTTCATCCAAAATTAAATCAGTTCTTCCTTATACCAAATAGACTTGGTATACCAAGTTTGGTCCAAATCTGTTTGTAACTTTTCGAGAAATCCTGTACACTAACAAACACTAGACAAATCGGGGTGAAAACATAAACCCCTCCAACTTCGTTGGCGGAGGAAATGATAGCAATAATGATAAATGTGATATTTTGTCTCCTCTTCCTGTCCATAATTTATATCCTACAACGAATAGGGTGGGGTAGGAAATTCAGGGGGGAGAGAGAGAGAGAGAGAGAGAGAGAGAGAGAGAGAGAGAGAGAGAGAGAGAGAGAGAGAGAGAGAGAGAGAGAGAGAGAGAGAGAGAGAGAGAGAGAGAGAGATATGGGAAGACCAAATTCATACATAGTTGATCAGTTGCACTCAAATCTCTCTCTCTCTCTCTGTGTGTGTGTATGCATAATTTTGTGTGTGTGTGTTGTGTGTGTGTGTACGGGTAAATCCCACATCTTATCATAATATTTTTTCCTACTGGGCAAACAGAATATAAGGCCAGCGAAAGCATGAGAGTGGAGGAGGAGGAGGAAGAGGGGAGGGGGGGAAGGGGGGGGATTTTACCAAGAAATCCGAAGACACGTGCATACCCTGACCCTGACACACACACACACACACACACACGTAAGCTTCAAATGATTTCAAGATTAATTATAACAAAACTAACATTAACTTGATTCCACTTTTGATCCGCGAGAGGACAAGGCAAAGGGACAAAAGGGAAAGAGACATAAGGGAGGGAGAGGGAGAGGAGGGAAATGCGAGGAAGGAGAGAGGAAAGAAGACAGGATGGGAAATATAGTAAGTAGGAAAGGAGGAAGAGAAGAGCCTTAGATGACAAGGAAGAACACAATGCAGAGAGAGAGAGAGAGAGAGAGAGAGAGAGAGAGAGAGAGAGAGAGAGAGAGAGAGAGAGAGAGAGAGAGAGAGAGAGAGAGAGAGAGAGAGAGAGAGAGAGAGAGAGAGGAGGAAGAGAAGAGAGGCAGACAAGACAAGTTAGGTAGAAAAAAACTGAAGCCTGGAGGTAATAATGGTGAAGGGGGAAGAGGAGGGAGGGACACACACACACGCACTTCATTCCTTTAAGAAGAAGACATCACTCCAAGGAAGAAAAGAAATAATCACAAAAACAATGATAAAGAAAGAGAAAATATGAGATACTAGCCGCAAAGCCGCCCTCCGGGCGGACTTTTTGGCTAGCTCCTGCGGAGGGCTATTGGTGGGCCTTCGGCCGACCAAACACAAGACTCTCTAGATAGCCCCTTCTAACTTTCCTGAAATCATGGATGTAGAAATGTATGTGTTAACGCCAACCCATTCACATCACCCCCCCCCCATTCACTCACCCATTACCCATCACCCCCCACCCATCACCCCCCCACCCATTCCCTCACCCATCACCCCCCCCCCATTCACTCACCCATCACCCCACCCATTCACTCACCCATTACCCATTACCCTACATCAAGGTTTCCTCAATTCTCGCAACCCACTTTTTTTTTCACAATTCTCGCTAATAGGCTGCTAAAAATAAAAATAAATAAAAGTGATCGGATCATCTCATAAGCGGGCTTAAAATGTGCCCCTGGTCGAGCTGGTTCCAAAACTGTGCCATATGATGGGATTGTGCACCGGGGGGCGGCACCTGTCGCGGACACACAGACACACACACACACACACTTTCGCTTATGTTATTATAGAAATGAAAGTACACTAAAAATAAGTACACAAAATAAGAAGTAATAAGATAAAAAGAAGAAAAACATGAAAATCCAGTAACTTTCATTTTACTGAACTAAACTCTCTCTCACCACGAGGGCGGATGATAGTTATGAATTCTTATAAGGGATGTCTACGTCAGCGATTTGTGTGTATATATGCATATGTGTGTGTGTGTGTGTGTGTGTGTGTGTGTGTGTGTGTGTGTGTGTGTATGCAACCTCACGCCTCTGTGTTAAGACCAAGGACCAATACACACACCACACACACACACACTCCGTGGGTACTCCGTGGTGTAGGGGAAGCACGCTCGGTTCACAACCGAGAAGTCCCGGGTTCGATCTCCGGGTGGAGCGGAAACAGATGGGCGTTTCCTTAAAACCCGAGCCCCTGTCCACCCAGCAGTGAATGGGTACCGGGTGTTAGCCGGGGGTTTGTGACCTGCTCTCCGGGGTGCTGGCTTCGGCAAAACTAAGCACTAAGGATGAATGATACATTTTTCTTTGATATGGACGGGGCCATACGAGCGTTGCTCTGGCCCCGTAAAATACAACTAGATGAATATACACACACACACCGCGCGCGATGGTCAGGTTGATAGCGTTCTGGTCTCTCACTCTGTGGGTAGGCGGTTCGAATCCTCGTGCTCCCGGGGATTTTTCACTTGACAAATTCGGGCGGTTACTGTCCCCCTTGAG
>JACEEZ010005919.1:417500-477500 GCA_016584305.1 Chionoecetes opilio
TCTGCTTGCCTGTCTATCTATCTGTATCTGCTTGCCTGTCTATCTATCTGTATCTGCTTGCCTGTCTATCTATCTATCTATATGTTTGCCTGTCTATCAATCTATCTGCTTGCCTGTCTATCTATCTATCTATATGTTGCCTGCTATCATCTATCTATGCTTGCCTGTCTATCTGCTTGCCTGTCTATCTATCATCTATATGTTGCCTGTCTATCATCTATCTGCTGCCTGTCTATCTATCTATCTATATGTTTGCCTGTCTATCTATATGTTGCTGTCTATTATCTATGCTTGCCTGTCTATCTATCGATGCTGTCTATCTACTATATCTGCTGCCTGTCTAACTATCTATCTATTTGCTTGCCTGTCTATCTATCTGCTTGCCTGTCTATCTATCTATCTGCTTGCCTGTCTATCTATCTATCTGCTTGCCTGTCTATCTATCTATCTGCTTGCCTGTCTATCTATCTGTCTATCTGCTTGCCTGTCTATCTATCTGTTTGCTTGTCTATCTATCTATATCTGCTTGCCTGTCTATCTATATGTTTGCCTGTCTATCTATCTATCTGCTTACCTATCTATCTATCTGCTTACCTGTCTATCTATCTGCTTGCCTGTCTATCTATCTATCTATCTATCTGCTTGCCTGTCTATCTATCTACCTATTTGCTTGCCTATCTGTCTGTCTATCTGCTTGCCTGTCTATCTATCTGTTCGTCTGTCTATATCTGTTTGCTTGTCTATCAATCTATCTATCTGCATGCCTGTCTATCTGGCCGCTCATGATAGGGGCCATTTAAAAATTACGTAATGCTTTTTCTATTAATTCTTGACGCCCCTCCTCCCTTGCCACACCTGTAACACGTGTCCAGACCCCCCCTAGATAAGTATGTGCCACCAGCTAGTACCCCCCCCCACCTATAATAAGCAGGTTTGCATTTTTTTCATATACAATAATATAATAAGTCTAGCCTAAGTGCTGTACCTGCAAATTATAATCTTTAGGTTGTTCTAGAAAAAATCTGAAAATGCTATGTAACCCAGCTGCATCCCCCCCCCCCCCTGTCACACTCATAACACTTCACCATACCCTCCCCCCCTCCCACTGTCACACTCATAACACTTCACCATACCCTCCCCCCGCTGTCACACTCATAACACTTCACCATACCTCCCTCCCCCCCCCCTGTCACACTCATAACACTTCACCATACCCTCCCCCCCTGTCACACTCATAACACTTCACCATACCTCCCCCCCCCTGTCACACTCATAACACTTCACAAATACCCTCCCCCCCCACTGTCACACTCAAACACTTCACCATACCCCCCCCTCCCCACTGTCACACTCATAAACACTTCACCATACCCTCACCACTGTCACACTCATAACACTTCACCATACCCTCCCCCCGTCACACTCTTAACACTTCACCATACCCTCCCCCCACTGTCACACTCATAACACTTCACCATACCCTCCACCACTGTCAATCATAACACTTCACCATACCTCCCCCCGTCACACTCATAACACTTCACCATACCCTCCCCCCACTGTCACACTCATAACACTTCACCATACCCTCCCCCCCCACTGTCACTCCTAACACTTCACCATACCCTCCCCCCTCCCCACTGTCACACTCATAACACTTCACCATACCCTCCCCACCACTGTCACACTCATAACACTTCACCATACCCTCCCCCAGTCACACTCATAACACTTCACCATATCCTCCCCCCCCACTGTCACACTCATAACACTTCACCATACCCTCCCCCTCCCCACTGTCACACTCATAACACTTCACATAACCCTCCCCCCTCCCCACTGTCACACTCATAACACTTCACCATACCCTCCCCCCTCCCCACTGTCACACTCATAACACTTCACCATACCCTCCCCCCACTGTCACACTCATAACACTTCACCATACCCTCCCCAGTCACACTCATAACACTTCACCATACCCTCCCCCCGTCACACTCATAACACTTCACCATACCCTCCCCCTCACCACTGTCACACTCATAACACTTCACCATACCCTCCCCCCCTCCACTGTCACACTCATAACACTTCACCATACCCTCCCTCCCACCACTGTCACACTCATAACACTTCACCATACCCTCACCACTGTCACACTCATAACACTTCACCATACCCTCCCCACCACTGTCACACTCATAACACTTCACCATACCCTCCCCCTCCCCACTGTCACACTCATAACACTTCACCATACCCTCCCCACCACTGTCACACTCATAACACTTCACCATACCCTCCCTCCCCTCCACTGTCACACTCATAACACTTCACCATACCCTCCCCCAGTCACACTCATAACACTTCACCATACCCTCCCCCCTCACCACTGTCACACTCATAACACTTCACCATACCCTCCTCCCCTCCCACTGTCACACTCATAACACTTCACCATACCCTCACCACTGTCACACTCATAACACTTCACCATACCCTCACCACTGTCACACTCATAACACTTCACCATACCCTCCCACTGTCACACTCATAACACTTCACCATACCCTCCCCCCGTCACACTCATAACACTTCACCATACCCTCCCCCCTCCCCACTGTGACACTCATAACACTTCACCATACCCTCCCCCCGTCACACTCATAACACTTCACCATACCCCCCTCACGCCCCCTTAGGCGTTACGTAATGTTTGAACGGCCCCCTTAGTTGCTTCATAATAAATTCCTTGTCTATTCCTTTAACAGTTCCCTTATTTTATCTCTCCTTTCCTTCTTTTTATTTCTATTTCCTTCACTAAACTAACCCCTCTCTTCTTTCTCCTCCTCTTTCCCTCACTACTCTAAAATGCCTCTTCTTCCTCCTCCTATTTCCAAAAAAAAAACTGACCCTCAGTTCGATTAACCCCTTGAGGCCCAGAACGTAATTTCCATTGTAATAATAACCACCATGATACGATTTTTAGTGACTATAAGCAATATTTTATAGTTATGACCTGTTTAGTATCCTTGTCGACTAACTAATTGGGTATATTCAGTTACTTTCCGTAATTTTATGGCGAACAACATACAATTTTTTATAGCAAAGGAAAGATCTGGGCGTGAAGGGGTTAAGCGTTAGGTAATGTTTGTACGGCCCCATCTACGGCCCCGAGCCCTCGGTAGCCACAGGTATGCAGGGACCAGGTAAAGCCGGATCATGCTGGCACGTAAGCAAATGTAGGCGAGGCAAGGTTAGGGGGAGGGAGAGAGGGAGAGGGAGAGAGAGAGAGAGAGAGAGGAGAGAGAGAGAGAGAGAAGAGAGAGAGAGAGAGAGAGAGAGAGAGAGAGAGAGAGAGAGAGAGAAAGGGAGGATGGATTCGTACATACCGAGTGTTGAATATCGCAGTGCAAGAGAGAGAGAGAGAGAGCGAGAGAGAGAAAAGGGAGGATGGATTCGTACATACAGTGTTGAATATCGCAGTGCAGAGAGAGGAGAGAGAGAGAGAGAGAGAGAGAGAGGGGAGAGAGAGAGAGAGAGAGAGGAGAGAGAGAGAGAGAGAGAGAGAGAGAGAGGATGGATTCGTACATACCGAGTGTTGAATATCGCAGGGCAGAGAGAGAGAGAGAGATGAGAGAGAGAGAGAGAGAGAGAGAGAGAGAAGAGAGGATGAGAGAGAGAGAGAGAGGATGGATTCGTATACCGAGTGTTGATACGCAGTCAGAGAGAGAGAGAGAGAGAGAGAGAGAGAGAGAGAGAGGACGAGAGAGAGAGAGGAGAGACGAGAGAGAGAGAGAGATACGAGAGAGAGAGATGAGATGAGGAGAGAGAAAGGGAGGATGGATTCGTAACATACCGAGTGTTGAATATCGCACAGTGCAGAGAGAGAGAAGAGAGGAGAGAGAGAGTAGAGAGGATGATTCGTACATAACGAGTGTTGAATATCGCCAGTGCAGAGAGAGAGAGAGAGGAGAGAGGAGACGAGAGAGAGAGAGAGAACGAGAGGAGAGAAGGAGCGAACGAGAGAGAGAGAGGAGACGAGAAGAGAGAGAGAGGATGGTTTTGTACATAGTGTAGATTCGTAGAATACGCAGTGCAGAGAGAGAGAGAGAATGAGAGAGAGCAGAGGAAGAGAGAACGAGAGAGAGGAGGAGAGAGAGAGAGAGAACATTGGATTCGTACGTATGACGTTGAATAATCGCCGTGAAGACAGACGAGAAGACGAGAGAGAGAGAGAGAGAGAAATTCGTACGTCCACCTTTATTGAACCTGCCCAATGCCAAGGTCACGCCCTCCCCGCCCCCCGTCAACAGCCTGAGGGGCGTGATGCAGCACTAACCACCCACCCTTTGTTTCCCGGCCTCCTTCACGCCCATGCTGTTCCTTCACCCACTAAGCCTCTCCCTCCTCCCCTCCTATAACACCCCTTTTCTTCATCAATTCCCCTTCTATATCAAACCCACGCCGTACCCCTTCACCTCTCAATTAACTCCCCCCCTCCATTTTCCTCCCACTACATAATTAATACCCAATGATGAAAAAAACCTAAACTGCAAGGATGACAATGAATGAAAAACGAATAAAGACAGAAAATAAGTGATTGGGTTGAAAACTGGTTAAATATTCGCTCCGCCTACCAGCGCCTCCAACGCAGCCTACCATCCCTGTAGGCCTATGAGGCTATGGATAACCCTAACACGTGTAGGAATGCACAGGCAAGCACTCAGCACGTCTTACCAGCCTCAGTCAGGGCCAGCAGCGAGGCGGCGACGACACAGAGGGCGGTGATGGCCATTGTTCCGTGCTGTCAGGGCAGGAAGGCGGCAAAGCGGGCAGCAACAGTGGCCGACAGGGAGGAGCAGCGCGTCCTGTCTCAACCGCTACTGATGCGAGACTGAACCTTGGGGGGGGAAGCAAACTCGAACTACCGAGCAGCGCAGGCAGGCCTTCCATCTGACATGTAGGGTTGAAAGTGGAGGCGAGGAGGAAATAGTAGGAGTGTAAAGTGGAGGCGAAGAGGACATAGTAGGATTATAAGTGGAGGCGAGGAGGAAATGGTAGTCTATTGGAAGTCAGTGGTAGTCAGTGGAAGTAGTGAAGTCAGTCTATTGGAAGTCATTGGAAGTCAGTCAGTAAACCTATTGGAAGTCAGTGTGGGAGTCAGTGGAAGTAGTGAAGGCACATCTATTGAAGTCAGGGAAGTCAGTCAGTAAACCGATTGGAAGTCAGTGGTTATTCTACTACTACTATACTACTACTGATTACGACTACTACTACTACAACTGCTACTACTATACTACAACTTACTACTACTACGACTACTTACTACTACTCTACTACTTACACGTAGTGACTACACTATGACGACTAGGTACGACGACGTACCTACGACAATGCTACGAATACGTACTACTACGAACTACTACTGCACTAAGACGAGTGCGACTACTAATGAGAATAGAACTGTTAGACTACTACTACAACGGCTACTACTACTACTAATAATACTATACTACTACGCTACTTACTATTAATACTCCAGCAACACACTACGTAAAACCTTAACGTTTTGATGAAGGATAGCGTTTTGGTACTGTTAGGAAAATCGTAATAATACGTAAATCATACGTAGGGGCTACACTTCTGAATGTGTATGTTGTATTTTAGGTAGTGTTTGGTAACGTCGCTATCGATACGTTTTTTCAAACGTAAAGACGTATATAGGTAATACGGGTTTCTTTACTAATATATTACGTAGTGGGTTTTATTTACGTTTCCATACGTACTTAGAACCTCATGATGTAACGTGAAATAGAGAATTCAAAACGTTATATAGACATTAATGAAACGTGGATACATATGGTAAAAAATACGTAAGTATTACGTTAATATGAATGTGTATGTTGTATTTAGGTAGTGTTTGGTTACGTCGCTACAATACGTTTTTCAACGTAATGAAGACGTTACAGAAATACGTGTTTCTTCTACTAATATTAATAATATATTACGTAGTGGTTTTTACGTTTCAATTACGTATTTATAACATCATGATTGTAACGTGATATTAAAGGATTCAAAACGTAATATATACATAATGAATACGTGGATACATATGTTAGAGATACGTAAGTATTACGTTAATATGAATTGTCTATGTTGTATTTAGGTATACGTGTTTGGTTACGTCGCTACAATACGTTTTTCACGTAATTAAGACGTTACAGAAATACGTGTTTCTTCTACTAATATAGTAGGCTACGTAGTGGTTTTACGTTTCAATTACGTACTTATAACATCATGATGTTAACGTGATATTAGACGAATAAAATGTCAAAACGTTTCTAATATACGATATGAATAACTTGGATACATAATGTTAAAGATACGTACGTATAACGTTTTTTAGCAAGTTTATAGCACCTTTAATTATTTATTTGTTATTTACGATTTGTGACGGAAATACATATGGTTTACATTTAAAATACAGGATTGCTTGGATGAAGACATTTAATTTCGAAGTAATAGTAATTTCAGTGCAGGGCCCCAAGGTTATCTCAATGCATCCCAAAGTGATGTATTAGGTATTCACTGTGTTTGTGAATATTGGAAGTTGTAAGTTTATAAGAAAAAGTGGATAGACAGAGCTAAGTGGCCCGTGACAAACCTGACAAAGTGATGACATTCTGGGATCGGCATTCCTTATAGGTAGCTTAAACTGAAAACCTTCAATGTGAACATGTAAAGCTGACCAGATAGACTAACTCATGAGGAACAGGTAGAAATGTAATGGCTTTTTCTTTCTCCACATACATAAAACAAACAGCACTTTCGTCACTCTACTCACCCACTACCAACCTTTACTAACCATACATTGCTACCGTTTCCTCTAGCAGATTCGGCCTAGCTGGCTAGCTGTACATGTACATTGCAGGTGCATTTAAGCTCCCCTATAACGTAATGCCGATCGCAGCACTTTCATCACTTTCCTGGGTGTCACGGGCCACTCAGTCGCGTCTTCGATCCACTTTCTTTCCTTATAAACTACAAACTTATACATCTCTCACAAACACCGTGATCCTTACTACCACTCACTTGAAACGGGGATTACACTGGTCATCTTGCGGTAGTAGGGTAATGCAAGTTAGGTCGTATAGGCTTAGTTAGGTTGGAAAATAAAAACTATAATTTGCGGTTTCTTGCGCAAAACAAAGCCGCTCAGCTGATCAGCGAGATCGAGTCTGCAAGGTTACTACGTCACAACCAATCACAGCGCGTTCCGCCGGTGTGTGTTGATGATTTGCCCAAAAAGGCCATATCTATCTATTCATTATGGTGCATTTCTCGCAGCATAAGAATATGAGTACAGTGAGATCTAGCCTATATTGCATCCCAAACAGCTTTATAATACTCCGTGTTTTAGGTTGTGTACGAGCTTATCAACGGTTAGCAGTTTTCACGGACCAACGCCACCAGAATAGTTCGTGAGTTATTTTCTCCCAAAGGTGGAGGAACATACCCATAACTCTCTCAATATATGAATAGTTTCTATATCCTTTTGATCAGTGTA
Organism: Chionoecetes opilio; assembly: GCA_016584305.1. Lineage (NCBI taxonomy): Eukaryota > Metazoa > Arthropoda > Malacostraca > Decapoda > Majidae > Chionoecetes > Chionoecetes opilio. The sequence continues at coordinate 425,071 of JACEEZ010005919.1, forward strand.
TTTCTTAACTCTTTCTTTTTCTAATATGTTGGGTAATAATATATATACACTTTGATGATCCGTTACGATAACTTCGGGGCCTTCGTCTTTTTATTTTCTTGCTGAGCGCGTCGATCGTGAAATGTTTTCAGGGGGGGGGGGGGGGTGTACTACGCCCCTCATTTTTTATTGTATCAGGTAAATACATTCTAACTGCTATTTGTATAAGTAGCTCATTCAACATTGCCGTTTTTTATCAAATGAGGGTAATTTTCGTTTCATTTTAACAACACAGCTGTGCAGTACTATTACTTGTACCGAAATATACATTCTTCGTCTCACCTCACCACAAACAGAACGCAATGGACCCGGCGGAGCGATCTCACAGCCTACCCTTGGTCCTATAGCCTAAACATCTCACAAATACGCCCTGCGAAACACTGCTCCCTGGGTGAATAGTTTGTTTGAAAATGTATACCAGTCTTGTGACTCCTGGGGTAAAACATGGTGGCAACATTGAATGTAGAGTAAGTATTCAAAGTAGAAACATAGAAACATTTCAAGGCGAATGTGCCTTTTGCCTACAACAGTGGTTCTCAACGCTTTCTTCACTCTCATTCCCTTCCCTTACATGAATTCTCAAGCATTCGTGTGGCTCCCAAGAATAGAACAAAATATATTCTCCCAAATCCCACCCGGTTCGGCCAAAAAGTTTTTTAATTTTTTTTTTTTTTTAAAATGTTTGATGAGAGAACCTACCCTTGCATGGTATTACAAAGTTTTTACAGTCATACTTCTCTTATATTTGATAGAATTTCTGTGATATGCTTACCTTACATCACCTTGCCTACAAAATGACTAGCGACACTAGCAATTTGAATCTGGGTTGGAAAAGTTCATTAATCTCTGCATATTTTAATCATCACATCAGTGCGGAATGGCTGACTACTCGTTTCTCTTTTCAGTCCATTTGACGCAATCCGAGGTGTGTCCTACAATGCAGCATCCATGTCGGGGTCCACATCTCAACGGTTCCGGCTTCTTACATTCTTGATTTGTAGAAGGGTGGAGAAACCGACTCACATAATATGTAGTTGAAAAAAGGCAAGAGTAGTGCGAAGTGCATCTCACTGCGACTTTTGGATATGACTGACTGCTCACTTGCAACACCAGAATACATTCAGAGATTTTTCTTCATAGAGATATTCTGGGCAGTCAGATATCATGTTTGAATCCAAGGAACTCGTCCTGAACATCACTGGAATGGTAGTAATATCAAGAGTGCCATAGAATGGATTCATTTACCAATTTCCCTTCTTCCTCCTCGAATTCTGGTTAGTACCTATTAGTTCACTTTTTCCAAGGATCTCATGCTGAGTGATTTTCAGTTTTACAGTAATGGTCAAGCAGACTATGCTTCTTCCTTCTCGTCAAGGACAGCTGAAAGGCCTTTTCAAACATGGCAACATTCCCGGCACCGACTTTCCTTTGCCTAATTCTGGAGCTTTGCAAGAATCCACGAAGACAATCCATCCAGGTGAAACACTTTCTTTCCTTTGTGCCACTGTAGCGTTCAGATTCAAACCTATTTAGCTGCTCAAATATATCTCTAAATATGATGCGAAGTACGTGGCTCCCACAAAACCGCATTCGAAGTGCACTCAACAGATCATCTTCCCCTTGCATTTCCAGAACGATTTTAGCTCCCCCCGAAGTCAAACCATCCGATTCACAACATTGACCATATAGGATAAAGCCAGCGCACTTTGGGAGTAAAAGAGGAGAGCTTCATGCTCCTGAACCATGTCTCTACAGGCTCTGGAAAGGCAAGCAGTGTCAGAGCCTCCAGCTTTTTACAAAGTTGCCGCATTTGCACCACTGCCCCAGGATCGTGGGCAAAGTTCATCAGGGATGGTTTATCGACGCCCATGCAAAACGTGGATTCATACAGTGAACCCCCTTGGGCATTGCGGAGGCTACTTCCTTGACAAGCTCTGGAACCCTGGATTTTGATCCCAGCATCGCGCCTGGAGCCCCGTATGGTACAGACTCCACAACAATTCTCCCCCGGGGATCCGGTCGCCTTTGAAGAAAGAGATAGATTTTCAATCACCATCGTTCAGCTGTTGTGGTGGGGGTCCTTCAAGCTCGTGGGTACATAAAAGATATTCTCTCCTTGATATCACACAAGAAAACATACCTTTTAACAACACAGTGCTTGTGCACATAGAACCTCCACGTCCGTTGACGTCCAATCCAGCAGTATTGCGCATAACCTAACCAGTTGGAGACGATTTTGATCTCTCCTGTAGCAACTTTTTCCTTTATGTCCATCTGACATTTCATTACTTCTCCGCTTTCACTGGTCGTTTGACAAGGAAATTTGTTGAATTTTTACGTTCACTAAGCTTACCTGCTCATCTCCAAGAACAACGCTTGGACCTCTTTAAGTATCTGGACTTGATTAAGGTTTTATCACCAATTGTGTGGGGGCTTTCTTTTGCTTCGCTATTTCGAGGCACCTCGATGATGCCTCAACGACACTTGAATCTGTTGTTTCGAAAGCACGCAGTCCCATCCAGTTTTTCTGTTTCTCCCAAACTACTTTCGTGGCGCCTGAGAAATCGGGTCTTTCAGTCAGCTACTTTGGAATGAGATGGTCAGCAAATGAATGCTTCAACGTACTTAGGCCTCATAGAATCGTTCCCAGCACTCTCGACGTCACATGTACACACTGAGGTTTTCTCGATGCCATCAGAGAGGATTGATGTAAATCCGTAGTTTAATGTACTCTTCATTGCTACTTGCCCGCTTCTTGATCACAACTTAGGTTTTTTTAAAAAAAAAAGCCATCGAAATCTACGGAAAATAAGAAGACAGAACATCAGAACATAATCATTACATGTCGATAAGACAAAAGAATAATAGAAGAACAGAAATAGTACAAGTGGTAAAATGACACACACATCACTTCCAACCATCCATAACCACATCCTCGTGACTCACAAATTAGGCAACACACACAGTCTTCAGCTACACAACACATACACACAGAGAGAGTAAAAGATGATAAAACTTCACACTCAAGCTGCAAGCTGAAATGTACTTTCCTACAGCAGACACACGCCCTCCTTTGCAGCAAGCTTGGCGTTTGTCTAGCTGTCCTTGTCATCTCTTTTTCATGTTTAACAATGAGAATGGTCCTTTCTGATTTGAGGGGCTAGAAAGGGATAGAAATACCTGTAGACGGTTTGCTGTCTATAGTGCAGAATCGATGCTGTGTATTGCTTATTGGGGATATAACATGTTTACTATACGTGCCTGCATACAATCGTGTTCTTAGCGTGTATTCTAGTCTACTTGGCATGATTAACATAACTAGATAATGACATAGAACTGAACAACGACATAACCAAGACCCTTGTATTGTGTCGACTCCGCCCCACTCACGAGCCAGCTCCACAACACACCGGGCACTAAGTAGGACGCAGCCGCTGACCTACACCTTTCTATGCTGTGCCCCGATGACGCCCCAAAACTCTTCTTGACAAAACATATTCATTTCAATATACACGACAATTAACCAAATCATTACACCTTAAGTCAATCTCGAGGCATCCGCCGTGCGGGCGACAGCGGCCGCCCGTGGACGCCCATCACGCTGTCCTACGAGAGGACGCCCGCTGCGGGTACCGTCGCGGCGGCTGGGGGGCGCGGAGGCGGTGATCGCCCTCTTCACTGCCCACTGCGAGGCAATGGCAATGTGTGCCACTACGGTTTCGAGCGGAACACACCTCCGCCCAGCGGCCGGATGAACAATGGGAGACGCTTGGAGCAAAAAAGAGACGGAAACACTCCTCTGTCAGGGTGACCTGCCCTGGGCGACCACGGCAGCCCCGTCTTGACAACCAGGAAATTACCTTTGATGCCTTCTAAAGAGTCTTAGGCCTAACAGAAAATTGAGACAGCGCGGTCCTCTTCTTTAGCCTCGGGGGGCGGCAGGGCTGGAGGGCGCCGTCCAGGATCAGGCAGCCCTTCAAGGCGGTTGTTCAATTACACGGCAGCTCGCCTTGGTGCTCGCCCCGCCGAACACCTGGAGGGCGGTGACCTCCCGGCGAGAGGACGCGAGGATGACTGTTATTCTCCACCGATGACAATGATACATTTATGGCAAATGGACTCTACAAATATTGGAATACGACAGCGAGGACGAGTCGAACAAGCGAGAGTCGAGTCCGATAGCGAATATTCGACCCGCCGGCGCGATGAACGACTGCGGCGAGGAAGGACTTTTTTGTATTGCCTCCATCGATGCAAATGGATAGAATATTATCGCAAATATTGACATATTGGAACTCGCCAAGCGCTCGTGAAGGTAAGAGTTTCGAAAGCAGAGGCTCCGAGTCCGATGCGAATAGTTCGACCGCCCCCGAGGACGACTGTCTCGCTGGCTGAGTATGACACTGGCTGTTATTCCTCACACAGATGACATAATGGATATGAATTTATGCAAATGGATGAACAAATATTGGACTTGTCGAAAGCGAGGTCCACGAGTCAGATAATGCGGAATCTCTCGATCCGCCCCCGCGAAGGACGACTGCGCGACACTCAAGTCGAATATTTTCCGCCGCCCGTCTGGCAGCGCTTTTGAAATCGAAAGCGAGGTTCGAGTCACCTGTGAATAGCGAAATATTTGACCGCCTCCCCGTGGGTAAAGACATGGTGGGTGATCACGCAGTGTTCGCAATGCTTCCCCGGCAGAGGGGGGGGGTGGCAGTAGACGCTTGGAATATTGACGCGGCAGGACGAGCTGGGAGACCGATGAGCGAATAATTCCACACTCCGAGGACTGATTCTTCCCATGACCTGATGGACAATCGTGTGATGACAGCGTCCTCCTGAGTGAGGAGGAGGACTTTGGGACGTTTTGGGATGTCGTGGGCGACTGTGCCTGCGTGGGTAAGCGTACGTGCTGGTTTTCTGTAACCAGTCAGGCAGAATACTCAGATTACTTACTATACCTAACGCATTTGAGGGGAAGGATCGGAACACGGCGAAACTCTTTAACTAGACAATCTCAAATCGCTACGACATTGGAAAAAATAAAATATATCACACAATTTCTGAAGTAAAACGTTCCCCTCATCCACACCTATCCCACTGATTTACATATAACATGTATCACCTGGACGGGACGAGTTAGCCTCATCGCCTCGCATCACCCCCACGCCTGATGCAATAACAAATCCTGTGACGGGACCGAGTTGCCGTCCGCATCCACCAGGCCAACCACTGATTGCATTAAAACCTGACGGGACGAGTTCGTCGTCTGCATCCACCCCAACCACTGCGTGCAATACACACCTTGGACGGGACAGGAGTTGCCCCGCGAATCCACGCAACCACCCACCTGATGCAATAACACACCTTGACGGGATCGAGTTTTTGTGTCCCCGCATCCACCACCACCACTGTGATGCAATAACAATCCGGACGGGACGAGTTTTGCCCCGCATCCATCCACCAACCACTTGTGATGCAGATACACCCATTGCCGGGACGGTTGCCCCGCATCCACCACCAACCTACTGATGCATAACACACCTGGACGGGACAGTGTTGCCCCGCATCCACCACCGAATACCATGTCATGCTATAACACACCTGTCCACGGGACGAGTTGTGCCTCCGCATCCCCAACCACTGGAATGCAATAAACACCCTGGACGGGACGAGTTGGCCCCGCAGCCACCTCCACCCACGTGATTGCAATAAACTACCTGGACGGGACGAGTTGCACCCTCGCATGCCACCATCGACGCCATCAACTGAATTCAATAACACACCTGGACGGGTCATTGCCCCGCACTCCACCATACCAACCACTGAATGTGCAATAACACAACCTGGACGGACGAGTGCCGGCCGCATATCACCACCCAACACCACGGTTGCATCTAACACACATGGACGGAACGAGTTGCCCGCATCCACCACCAACCCACTGTGCAATATTGACACATTGAACCTGGCGGGAACGAGTTGCCACCCGCAATCCACCACCAACCACTGATGCAATGTAACACCCTGGACCGGCGATTGCCCCGCATCCACTCACCGAGACCACTGATGCATAATAACACACATGGACGGGACGATTTTCCCCGCTCCCACCCTCACCCACTGATGACAAATAACTAACCTGGATGTAGTGGACGGGGACGATTTGCCCCCGCATTCCATCACCACCCCGATGCGCTAACACACACCTGGCGGGGCCTGAGTTTTTGCCCCGCATCCACCACACGGCCTACTGATTGGCAAAAAACGAAAAATTTGAAACAGACACATATGATTACGCTGGACGGGTACGAGTTGCCCGCGCATACCCACCAGATCCGCCTGATGCAATACCACACTGGACGGCTGCGAGTTTGCCCGCAGCCACCATCCAACCCTGATGCATATAACACACCCTGGACGGAACTCGAATGCCCCCGCATCCACCACCAACCACTGTATGCATATACACCCTTGGACGTGACGAGTTGCTCCCGTCATCCCACCCCACCCACTGATATGCAATAACCCACCTGGACGGGTACGAGTTGCCCCGCATCCCACCGACCACCCCACTGAGCAATAACACCCTGGACTGGGACGAGTTTTCCCCGCATCCTCCACCACCACTGGATGCCCTATACACACCTTGACGGGGCGACTTTTTGCCCTCTGCATCCACCCCCTACCACTTGCTGCAGATAACACATCCTGGACGGGAGAGTTGCCGTCCCATCCACCACCAACCACATGATGCAATAACCCACCTTGGACGGGACGAGTTGCCCCGACATCCACCACAACCACTGATGCAATAACACACCGGACGACGACAGTTGCCCCGCATTCCCGACCATACCACTGATGCAATAACACACGCGTGGACAGGGACGGAGCTGCCCGCATCCACCACAACCACGTGATGCAATACACTAAGTTTTTAAATGAAAACTGACGTCCGAGATTCTTTTTGACTGGAACAAAAGGAAAATGCATTACATAATGCACCATACTTTGCTTTCTCTCTTATTTTCATATTTAATAGTACAGGGTAATATTCATTCATTATCATTAACTTGTGTTTTCTTTTGTATAACGACAGTATGTGTAACTAACATACAACACGGAATAAGCTAATGCGTTACTTTTCATGCCTGTGTTGCTTATATATGTATGTTATGCTAATGTAAAAATATGACAACATAATGGGTAGAATCTTATTCATAAATAAGGTTGCCGCTGCTCTTTCGTCCTGTTGCTGCAGGCGACTCTGGTAGTAAAATACAGGTGTGCAGTTGGAAAAATTTGTTAGCTTTTCCGGGACTTTTTTCATACAAACAACTTTTCACTCTCAAATTATACAAACGAGCTTCAATTAATCGTCCATGAATGTCACTATAATAATAGAATGTTAATTTTTTTATTTCGCGTTTGAAATTCCAATTATTGAATTTAAAAAAGCTCAGTTGGGTTAATTTGGAGGTGACTAAGGTGTAGACAAGTATCTGGATGAAACTGTGAAGTATCATGTCACAGGTGAATTATGCTGAAATAGGGTATTGCGAATCATTGTAACGTGTAAAACGACTTCAGATTCGTGTTCAGCATGCGCTAAATTGCTAGGACAATTTTCACAAGCAAAATCTATAATTTTTCAAAGAAATATTGCAATATTTTGCAGGGTTTGCCTTGATTTTTTTCGCAAAATCTCAGTTTTTTTTTCAATAATGAAATAAAAACTATGGCCAGATAAGTGGCAACAAGGTATATGAGAAGTAGAATATTAATAGATCAAGGCTTGAGTCATGTTGTGCGCATAGTAAAAAAAAAAAAATTATATTTATTGTATAATAACTCGAGAAAATAGCATCTTTCCGTATACAATTGTATCGGACAAATTAATCAATTTTCTCTACAACGCATGCGGGTATTTGACAAACCGATTTACGGGCAATCATGTAGTAACACCTCAAGATTTGAGACCATTTGTTATGTGCAATAAGGTGTATTCGACGACTCATAGTTATGCAAGCATCAAATTAGACATCACCTGTGGGAGTGTGCTGTGCGTCAAGTCGGAATAGTTTTTGAGCAGCCAGAAATCATACTAGGGATTTTATTTCGCTAGATAATTTGGGGGGGGGGGCAAATGCCTGGGGATACAATTTGTAGATCCGATGTCCAATACAATAACTCTTTTTGAATAGGTAATTTGTTGCTCGTGTGAGAAACATTTGGGAGCTGACGTTTGATAAGCAAGTACCTATATTTTGTTACTATTGTACTACTGATCTTTACTAACATCATCCTACATACAGACATCCAACACATGAACAATCCTCAAACATTTCCTATCGTTAAGTAATTCGGGACCCTAATACACTTAACCATTTGGGGGGTAGATTATGGAAAGAAGTAATTTCGGTCAAATTAAAAAGTATATAATCTGCATTAAAAAAAAACTGCTTCTGAAAAGTGAAAATGTGTGTGGCAATAACAGAAACCTTAATAGTTGAGAGAGGTAGAGGAGAGGAGCGAGATGAGAGACACTCAAAACATGGAGAGAGACAGTAGAGAGAGAGAGAGGAGAGAAGAGAGAGCTGACCAAATACAAGAAACCTTTCATGTTATTGCACTGATACCGACTTTCCAACTCTTCTCTCTCTCTCTCTCTCTCTCTCTCTCTCTCTCTCTCTCTCTTTATTTCTTGCTTGCTCTCTCTCGTTTTCTCTCTCTCGGTTCCGTCTCTCCCCGCGATAGGCGGAGGTCTGGCCTGGAGTCACGTATCGTCTCTCGAGCTTTCAAGTCTTCTCCATCTCGCTCTTGTCTTCTCCTTCTCTCTTCTCATCATCTCTTCGTCTCTCTTTCATCGTCTTCTTCTCTTCTCTCTTCGTCATTTCTCAATCTGTCTCTCTCTCTTCTTCGTTCCTTTTCCTCTCCTCCCTTCTCTCTTTCTCTCCCTCACTCCTTCCTCCGTCCCTCCTTTTTTATTGTCGCGATGGTCAGCCTTCAATTTAAATTAAAAAAAAAAAAATTGAATTTCAATTAAGAGATAAAGTATACCATTTATTTTATTTTGACCATTCAATTGCTTTAATTTGAGTCCGTTGTCTGTTTGAGGTGAAAATGTGTATTATGAAAAAAGTCCAGAAATAACATATTTCTTCCTGCACACTGTTTTCTTTACCAGAGTCCAGCAGCAAAGGGGAAGAGAGGGCGAAAATTATTATGTAGATATACCTTCGTTTTGTCTATTTTTTACACCAGCATACATAAGCTGGATACGATAGATAAAGCAACATACAGGATGGAGTAACGCATACTATCCGCGTAATTGTGTTTAGTGTACACATACCTGTAGTTTTCAGTGGTTCTCAAACCTTTTTCACTTCCATTCCCCCCTTCATGAATACTCAACATTCGTGTGTCTCCGCCTTCATTTTTTCTCCCAAATCCCTAGCCCGGCCGAAGAAAAGTTTTAAATTTTTTGTTTTTTTTTTTTTTTGGTAAAGGTGTGACATATATGATAGATGAAAACCCTTGAGCTTTTATTACAAACATTACAGGCATAATTATCTTAATTGTTCTAAGATTTTCGTCTTGAATATCCTTAACTTATCTTCATTGCCTACAAATAAGGACTAGCGGACACTTAGCAATTATGAATCTGGTTGGGAAAAAGTTCCATTAATCTCTGCATATTTTAGCACACATCATGGGAAAGGCTGATATTGTTTCTTTTCGTCATTTGACCGATCCGAGTTGTGTCCTGACAATGCCCACATCTCATGTCTGGGTCCCATCCAATTCGGTTCCGGCTCTTATCTTGATTTGTAGAAGGTTGGAGAAACCAGACTCGAATTAGCATAAAATAGCGTATTTGAAAAAGGTATATAGTCCGAAGATGCAATCTCACTGACTTTTGGATATGACTGATGCTTCAACACCAGAATACATTCAGAGATTTTTCTTCATAGAGATATTTGGCATCTCAGAATCATGTTTGAGATCAAGGAACTCGTCCTGAACCATCACTGGAATGGTATAATATCAAGGTGCCAGAGAATGGATTCATTACCAACTTCCTTCTTCCTCCTCGAATTCTTGGTTAAGACCTATTAGTTCCCTTTCCAAGGATCTCAGATGCTGAGTGATTTCAGTTTTTAAATATACTGGGTCAAGCGACTATCTTCTTCATTCTCGTCAAGGACAGCTGAAAAGGTTTTTTCAACATGGCTAACATTCCCGGGACCGACTTTTTCCTTTGCCAATTCCTGGAGCTTGGCAAGAAATCCACGAAGACATCCCTCGGTCAACACATTTCTTTCCTTGCCCTGTAGCTTTCTAGATTCAACCTATTTAGCTGCTCCAAATATATTCTGCTAATAATGCCAGACCGTGGCTCCCCAAACCTCATTGAGTGGCTCCACAGATCATCTTCCTTGCATTTTCCAGGAACAATTTTTAAGCTCCCCCCGAAGTTCAACACCGATTCACACATTGCCCTTGGAAAGCCAGCGCACTTTGGAGAGTAAAAGAGAGAGCTTCATGCTCCGAATCCATGTCTTCTTACAAAGGTTCTGGAAAAGGCGATAGTGTTCGAGCTCCCAGCTTTTACAAAGTTGACGCATTTGACCACTGCCTCCAGTTTCTTGCAAAGTTCATCGGAGGGTTTTCGCGCCAGTGCAAAACGATGGATCATCAAATGACCCCCTTGGCATTCGGCTACTTTTTCCTTGACAGCTTTCTGGAACCCTGGATTTTGATCCCAGCATCGGGCTGGAGCCCCGTCGTAACAGACTCCACACACACTTTTCCCAGGGATCCTGGTAGCTTTTGAAGAAAGAAGATAGCTTTTCAACTTCACATCTTTAGCTGTTGTGGTGGCTCAAGCTTTGTACATAACAGATATTCTTATCTTCCTTGATATCACACAAGAAAGCATACCTAACAAACACGATTATCTGTGCCACAAGAAACTCACATCCGTTGACGTCTCCAGCTGTAATGTGTCAAACACAATACCAGTTGGAGACGATTTGATCTGCCTGTATGCGCATTTTTACTCCTTTACTGTCATCTGACATATCTCCATTATAGTGCTCCGCTTCACGTAGTCGTTTGACAAGGAAATTTGTGGAATTTTTACGTCACAGTGGCAACTCCAGAACACGCTGACCATCTTTAAAAGGTACATGGCTTTGATTAAGGTTTCACCAATTGTGGTGGGGCTTCTTTTGCTTTTCGCTATTTTCCGAGGCAACCTCGGTATGATGCCTTCACTACATACTTGATGATCTGTTGTTTGGAAGCACCAGTCCTATCCAGTTTCTGTTTTCCACTAAACTACTTTCGTGGCGCCTGAGAATCGGGGTCTTTCTCACGCATACTGTGGATGGATGGTCCAGCAAATGATGCTTCAACTTACTAGGCCTCATAGATTCGTTTCCCCAGCACTTTAATGCGACAGTACACACTGAGGTTCCTCGCATTCCATCAGCGAGGATTGATTTATATCCGTAATTAATGTACTCTCACTGTACTAGTCCGCTTCGTAGTAGACACATACGAGTAAGCCATCGCAAAAATACTACGGTGAAAAAAAGAAGACCGAACTCAGAACAAACTTAAGTGATAAGACAATCAGAAATAATAATGAAGGACAGATAAATGAGGACAAAGTGATAACATACTAATCACACAATATCCACATGCCATAACACACTCCATGGACTCACAGATTAAGCACACACCAGTCATAAAACAAACATACCACGTGAAGGACGTTGCCAAGAAAGAACAAGAGAGATAAAAGATATGATAACCTTCGACAAATCAAGCTAGCAAGCTGAAATGTACTTTCTACCAGCAAGAAAATAATAGGCAGCCTCCTTTGAATGCACTGCCCCCAATTGAAATAATAAGAAGAAGAAGCGAGTCACATCAATATTAGGCTACAAAAAAAAAAAAGCAGAATACCTATGAGTAGGAGATGAGCAATAAAGTAACAATGATCGGCCCATATCAATATAGAAATATTTCATACACGAAAAACAGGCCGAAAAAAATAATAAAAACTTTATAATTGTCGAACAAAATAATTGAACACGTATATGGTTTCTCAGAATGCAATTATAGCCCACATGTTTACGTGAATGATATCCCAGGCCACAATCTGAGAGCATTCGTTCTGTCTTCTCTTCCCTCTGTCTGCCCGTGATCTCACCCTCACTTCACCCGCCCGGTTGATCCTCTCAACTGGCCGTCCTCATACGCCGTTATCGTCTCCTCCCTCCGCGTCTTTCTATACACACCACACTTGCACAAACGATTAACAGTTTCGCACACATACTAGTACATACACACCCCGGTTAAACAAAAACCCTCCACACATTCGTAACAATATAATTAACAAAATTTTATTTTCAACTTAAATGATTACTCAATTAATTATTAAAACAAGAAAATTTTTTTCTTTGCCAGGAAAGTGCGATGGCAAGTAGATTTTTTTTTTATTCAGATTCTAACTTAGTTTAGGAAATGTATAATTCTTGTCGAACAGCCCTACATGGACCCCCTTAAATTCTCTTGCCATGGGGCCCCTTGGGGGCCATGGCCCCCCCAGTTAGAACCACTGGCACATAGAACAACTTCCTACACCCGGTATACGAAACTGATCCCTAGGCGAATAGTTTTTGACCAATATAGTATAGTAAACACGTATACCAATTCTGATTCTTTGGGAAAAACTATATATTGTCAAAAACTTCACCATGCGGGAGCATGTTTCAGTATAATGGTAGGGTACTATTTTTCTAGGCAAAATGTTAACCCTTAAAAAAGGTTTCCACTTGACTTTTTTGGGGCAACAACCTGGCAATGGACTGCCTTTCCGGACCCTTCAATAAAGGGTTTTGGATGACGTTCATGAAGGCAAGTACCAGTCCCTTTCCCCATTTTCTTTTTCCCCCGGCAGGGGGCCCATACTTATAAGATTTAGGTTCGTCTGACTCGCTGGGTCTTAAATTGGGGGCCGGGTCCAAAATCTTTCGAGCGCTCCTAAATGCTAAGACTCGTCCTAATTTCGAGGTTTGGCTAACGGGTGTGGGGTGTCCTAGCACAGGCGGCGGCTAGACTCGTTAAAGAAACATGGAGTCCCACCCACTCCGGGAAAACTTTTTCGTGTAGGATAATGTACTGGACAAACTTGTTATCAAAACAAATCAAGCGATACCGCTTGGCCGGGGAAGGATTATATATGTACAGACTAGGGGAGATGTATATAAAGCAACACAAAAAAATAGGGCCCATCGTGCAGACAGTCACGAGTGTGTTATTATTCACTCTTTGAGTAGTCTTTCCTCCTCCCTTGATATCAGTATCGTGTTTCAGATTGAAGTGATCCTCACCAAAACTTTTGATGAAAAATTACATTTTGAGAAAAAAAGCGATTTAGTAGGCTCACAAAAATAAAAATTTTAAAAAATTGAATAATCGGTTTATTAGCATGGAACAATACCAATAACTCTTTTTTCTTTTCCCACTGCCGTATCTTGATAATTTTTTTTAAATTTTGTTTTTTGATATCATCTGTTTAAAAACCCAAAACCCACCTCTAACCAACAAAATTTTTTGGTTGAAGAACTAGATTTGGGTATAGGCCATATGATCGCTTATTATTTAATTGCGCCATGGAAGGAAAATTTGGGTTTTAAAAAGCCCAGAATGAAGAAATTCACTATAAAAAGGGTTTAGAATTGTCAGGCTCGAGGATGACCTAAACCAAACGAAATTTTTTCCGCAGGGTTGGCGGGTGTTGGCGGGGGCCAACCCCCGGACAGCGCACCTTTTCAAATTTTGTTTTTTTTTCCCTAAAAACTAAACAAAAACCAAATCCAAAATTTTAACCCTAAGTTAACATAACCTAAAAAAACCCTTTAACTAACCAAATCTAACCCTAACCTAACTCAGAAATTTGGTAATAAGGACGTGACTTTGCGGCGTTTTCAGACACCGAACTATTTTTCCGGGTCTTCAATGGGGTGCTTTTTAAGGGGAGATAGTTTTTTTTTGGCAAGCCCAAAGTTAAAAAAAAAAAAAATCATCACCGAATTTTATGGTACCCGTTTCCTTTAAAACACTGTATCCCCCATCAAAAAACACTTAAAAACGGGGCCGGGGAGAAATTAGTCGGGTTTATAGGTTTTAATAAAACCCAAACCAAACCCTTTTAGGTTTAATGAAACCCAAAAACAAACCTGAAAATTTAAAAACAAGGTTCCACGCTAAGCACACAAAATGTTGGCTCTACGTATTATACTTACTTTTTTAAAGAATCTGTTTATATTTTAATGAGTGCCGACCCTTTACTTTGTTACATAGCCATTTTAAATTTCACGATCCATAATGTTATTTATTTATTTTTGGTTTGGGGGCCCCCAGAAGATTATAGCCGAAACGCCGTGTGCAACGGGGCATATTTTTGCCACCACTCGGGGATCTTTTGGTAGCAAAAAACCAAAAGATGCCGGAAAAAGGCCTGTGACACGGGCCCTTTAGGTTAGGTTAGGGCAGGGCAGGTTGGTTGGGGTTGGGTTTGGTTCATTTGGTTAGGGTTTGTGCACAGCACAAGGGCTCGAAAAGGGGTGTAGGTTTGGGCTTAGAGTTTTTTCATTTTAAATGAGGCTAATCTCCTATCTTTTTTCTTTGGCCCACAACTTGGGGGCATGGGGGAAACCTGGGTTTTTGGGGGGGGGAGCACACACATAGGGAAAAATGGGGCCCCCCCCAAAAAAAAAACCAAAACTAGGGAAAAATTTTCCCCAGTTTTTATGGACTTTTTTTGGGAAATATTTCCCTTATATGTGTCTCCCCCCCAAAGGAGCACCCCATAAAGGAAATATGACTCCCCCAAAAAATTTCCCAAAATAGGGAAAATTTTCCCCATACTGACTTAATCGGGTTTTATTTCCAATAAAGTTCTGAATAGGAAATCCCTAGTTTAGGGATTTTTTGGGGGGGGGCCCTATTTTCTTATTGTGTGCTCCCCCACCCCAAAAAATCCGTTTTCCCCCCATTCCCCCGCTTTTTGGCTATAAAAAAAGGGTAGAGGGTGGAGCCTTTGTTCTTAAGATTTTTCCCCCCAAACCCAACCCCAAAATATATTAACCTAACATTTTTGGTTTCATTAAACCATAAAACTCTGACAAATCTTTCCCGGCCAAGTTTTAGTGCTTTTTTTTTGATGGAGATTGTTTTTTAATGGGAATTTGGGACCATAATATTGGTGATAATTTTTTTTTTTTTTTTAAACGGGTTTGGCAAATAAACTTCTCCCCAATAAGGGGGGAGAGTTTTGCGGTCTTTACGAGACACAGACATTTTTTTTGGCCTACAATAGGGGCTTGCTCTAAAGGAGATGTTTTTTTTTCGGAAAAAAAAAAAAAAAAAAATAAAAAAAAAAAAATTAACCTAACCTTATGTTTTAATGAAACCTAAACCAACTTAAGGTTTTAATGAAAAAACCCTAAAACCTATAGGTTTTAATGAAACCTAACCAACCTTTAACCCCAAAGTATACATTTTTTTAATCTTTTTTTTTTGGGTTTTTCGAAAAATAAAACTTATTAGAAAAAAGGAAAAGGTAAAACTTTGGAAGAAGTCCTTCACCCCTATCTTTTTTTTCTTCCCCCCATAGCCCCAAGCCGGGAACTGCGGGAATCGGGTTTTTTTGGGGGGGGAGCAAATTAAGGATTTTGGCTCCCAAAAAAAAACACAAAGTCCTATATTAAAAAAACTAACCTAACCTACTTAAACCCCAAAATTACCTAAACCCAACCCAACTTTAAACCCCAAAAATAACCTAACCAACCTAAACCTTAACCCCAAAATACCAACCAACCTAACCTTAACCACAAAGAACCCAACCGAACCCAACTTAACCTTAACCCAAAGTATACCTAAACCCAACCTTTAAACCCCAAAATAACCCAACCCACCAACCTTTAAACCCCAAATATACTAACCTAAACCCAACCTTAACCACAAAGTTTTCTACCTAACCTTAACCAAAAAGTATTCCTAAACCCAACCTAACCTAATTGACTTTGAATTTTTTAGGCCCTCTTTTCATAC
Source organism: Chionoecetes opilio (assembly GCA_016584305.1). Classification (NCBI taxonomy): domain Eukaryota; kingdom Metazoa; phylum Arthropoda; class Malacostraca; order Decapoda; family Majidae; genus Chionoecetes; species Chionoecetes opilio. The sequence continues at coordinate 441,247 of JACEEZ010005919.1, forward strand.
GGGGGTGGGGTTAACCAAGGCGAGCGCCGCTGGAACCTTTAAAAGATGTGAAATACAATAACATCAAAACAGTGCGGTAGTTTTATTTTATCAAAACCGGAAAGGGGGACTCCAAGTATTTCCCAACACCTATTTGGCCAAGAAAAATAGTCGGTGTCTCTGAAAAAACCCCGAAAATCTCGCCCCCTTTTAAAACCCCCCCTTTCCCTTAGAAAAAAAACCTATTGTAGGCCCGGAAAAAAAAGTCGGTGTCTTTTTAAAAAGCCGCGAAGTCCTCGTCCATTATAACCCGGGATCCTGACGTATCTCTTCGCCCATCATCTCGGCATGGAAAATTCCCCCCGCAGGGGCTAGACATTTTTTCCCTTCTTAAAAAACGGCCCAAAATGAAAATCTTTCCTGAAAATATTTTTTTCTGTCGATAGAGGAAACAATTCAATGTTTTTTGTTTTTTGAACGGAACGTTTTCATATCTGGTACAAAAATTTTTCTTATAGAGAATTCATTGGGTTTTTGTTTACAATTATATAGAAATATTAACTTGGTTTTTTGTATTTTTTTCCTTTCGAGACTCTTAGAGTGATTTTCTGAAATCCAAATTGGACTCCCGCTAAATTAGCGCTCAGCCCTTCGTCCCAAGCCGCCGTCCTAGGGCGCGTCTTTTGACTTTCCCCGAACCTTTGGACGCAGGGTTTGGACAAACCCAGGACGAATCCCAAAACTTTTTAAGTATGGGCCCCGGGGATCTCTTGCTCCCACAAAACTATGGAAAACTGGTACCCATCCCAGCACATCGTTCATGGGGAGGCCGTAGAACTTTGCTGCGTGGGTGGTATAATCAGCAATGTTTTTTCTTGTTAGGGCTGAAAACCCTATTGCTACGGGAAGAACAGCCAAAAGGGTAACCCCAAATCCGACAGCTTCTTCGATAGATGAAGGCGCCCTTAACAAAAAATGAATTGGCTTAAAAGGCCCTTGCGGGCAAAAAAAGTTGACAAAAAAATTTAAAAATGAGCCTTGAAGCACCCTTTTTTAACAAAAAAAATTTAATTAGCCTAAAGGCCCTTGCGGGGCAAAAAAGCTAAAAAAAAAATGAAAAATTTTAAAAACTTAATCTAGAGCCCCTTTAAAGCTACCCTGAGGTCTTTTTGCATGACCTCATCCCCAAGGGAGACCAAAAAACGGGGTGAGGTCATACAAAAAGCCCTTTGGGGAGATAGGGAACAAAATAGAGAAACTTACGCAAGAGTTTTTTTTTTTGGTTTTAAATCTGTCAGGGTTTCTTTAGGCGCACTAGGGGCCACGGGGGTTTTTTAAAAGGCAGCCTCCAGTCAGTCGGCCCATCTGTTTTGCGTCTTCCTGAAAATTTGCGAGGTGTAGGGGGATGGCGGTATTTTGGTTAGATCTAAAAAAGAGTTAATGTTTAACACATGCATAGTTAGGTTGGGTTTAGTTTAGGTTAGTTTAGCTTGTATTTTTTACAGTGTAGGGGGCGATTCTTGCATGGCCCCATATTATTTTGGGACTATGATTTGGCAATATATGGGGGGGATCACCGAACGTCTCCCCCAAAATATGCAGTGTTAAATGTTTTTTTTTAACCATAAAAAATTAATTTTTTGGGCCTTCTAAAAACAAAAACACTATATTAGTTAGTTTCATGTGTTTATGATAATAACACTGATATAGATCAAAATTTAATCCCAAATCACCTCAACTTTACCCCAAACAAAAAAAACTTTCCATTTATTTAAATCCTATTTCAAACCCCCACCATTTAATTCAGAAATATGCATAGTCAGCCCACTTTTTCAGTTTTTCTAAGTATTTAAAATATTAGTTTTTTCCAAAAATCGATGAGGGGGAATCACCGAACGCACCCCCCAAAAATAGCATTTTTTGTTAAATTTTTTTTTTAACCATAAAAATTAATTCTAGAATCATTCTAAAAAAACAAAAATTCATTTAAATAATGTTTTTCAGTGCTTTGCATAAAACCTGATATAGCTAAATTTAATCCAAATCACCTTAAACTTAGCCACAAAAAAAAACACGTTCCATTTAATTTTAAAAGCCTATTCACCAACCATTTAATCATGCGAATATAATGTCAACACTGTTTGTTATGTTTTTTGTAGGGATTTCAAAAATATAGCTTTTTCAAAATTCCTGTACGTTTGATCCCCCGCCTTCACCATACGTTGCCCCCGCGCCCCCAATTTTTTTGTAAAAAATCCACCGCGGCCCGTTTTGAAACAGCACTCTTTTTTACTCAATAAAAGTCAATACGGGTTTTACCTCGTATTTCAAATTACCTCAAAAAAAACCCCGCCATCAAAGCCACATGAGGGCCTATATAAAACGGCGAAAAGTAAAAAGGACATACGAAAATAAAATTTCTTACCTGGTAAACACGGAGGTGCGCTGACGCTACCCTGTTGCTCGCATGTATTTTTACTGAGGGGGGCGCTGCATCCGTGGTGGCATGGTGGGGCGAAATTTTAAATTAAATTTTGGTTTTCCTTCGTACGTGATCCCCCCCCTTTGGGTGACCCCACCCCACCCTAACATCGTCAAAAAAATATTTACCCAGGGAGCAGTTTTTCAGTATAGGGGAGGGGAGTATTTTAGGCCCAAAGGGGACTTCGCTTGAAATTTTTTTATGTTCTACTTTGATTACTACTCTACATTCAAGTTTCCCCCCCACTTTACCCCGGGTCACAATTGGAAACATTGTCAAACAAATATTCACCCGGGAGCGGGGTTTTCAGTGCGTATTTGTGAGGTGTAGCTACTGGGAAACCAAAGGGGTAGCCTGGTGAGACGCTACAAGGGCAACGTGTTCTTTCCCCCGGGGACCCAACGATTTTGTACCCTATAATCCTGTTCTCCCCCCATCTTTTTCCCCCAACTGAAACCCACGAGACTTAGAAAAATCACAAGAGAAAATTTTTGAGTATGGAGTCAATAGCTTGTGAAAATGGGACAGTATCGGGGCTGAAACAGTACTTGGGGAGACAGAGCAGTACCTCATTGGGGCCATTTTGGGGGCTGTGTTGATTTTAATGGTATTCTTTGGATAGGGGTTGGGGCTGTTTTTGTGTAATGGTATTTTTAGTGATAATGGAAGGGGAAAAGTTTGGTGGTTGTATTTTATAAGTATATCAATTCCCCCCCCCCCCCCCCCCTCCATCAGAGCTAAGTAGATTTAACATTATTATTTAAAAATTGTTTTTAAAAAAAACAAAATACTTTTGGTTCCTTTTACTTTTTTCGTAGTACGGGGAAGGTTTGCGAAGATCAAACATTTTTATTTTCAACCGGGGTTTTTTCTACGTCAAACAAATTTTTTTTTAATAGCAAAATTTAGCTCTTGGAAAAAAATGGGGGTTTGTTTTCAAGAATCTATTTTACTGTACTACCTTAATTTCTGTTATTGGATTTTTCAATCTTATCTTGCTGGGGCAAACAGTCTCTCTTTTCCCCCTTTTCCCAAACTCTCTTTTCAAAAACTTTCACCCCTTGCTGCCTCCTAACCCTTGTTTAAACTGCATGCTTCCCCTCTTCCAAGCACCCCACTGCCCCAAAGACTTTCTACACTTGCGCCCCCTTATTCGGAAAAAAATTTTTCCCCCTTATGCAAGTTTTCCCATTCAGAAAGGGGCCCAAAAATAAATTAAAAAGGGGCCCCGAAAAAAAACCTTTAAACACTTGCCTGAATGAACAAAAAGGGGGATGCGGGGAAAAGGGGCATTTCCCAAAAAAGGATCACATCAAAATTATATTTTTTTGGGAAAGATGTTTTTTTCAAAACATGGGGAGAGAAATTTTTTTGGGGAAATTCAGTTTGTGAACCCCATTACTCTTTTCGGGTAAGGAGGCTCCATGTTGCACATCCCTCCCTTACTATGCCCATAATTTGGGTCTAGTAAGTCCCAACAACTTCATATCTATTGTTCGTGAAAACTTTTTAAATTTTTTTCCATGCGTTCCAAATGGCTCGTTCGACATGAATGCGAAAGTGATGAAATTATCCCTTTTTTTTGAAATTTTCACTTTGATTTAATACCACGCCCACTTTCTCCTTCTTTCGGGGAAACGGAGGAAATGTGTAATTTGGGGGCTTTTTTGGAAGTCCCCAAGTCACCCAATTTTGGGAACCCACGATCAACCATTAGGCACCCCCAGGTTCAATTTTTACCCCAGAAACTTTTTTTTCAAACATATCCTATCAGAAGTACGAGCCTCCATACACATTCGAAACAAAAAATAGCCTTTTTGGGGGGGATTCCTCCCAAAAAGTTTGACAGTTTTGGGTTGTTTATAATTAAATTTTTTGGCAGCTTGTGCAGTGAAATTTTTTTGGGGTTTAACTGTACAAAACCTGTACATCTAATATAACTCTTTTTATCGCATATTTTGATGGATATTTTTCTCGGGAAAAGTTTTTTCCTTACATTTTTCGGGCGGGTTGGGGTTTTACTTGACCCATCTTTTGAAAATCATACAATTGTTTTTATCCAGGGTTGTTATTACCAGTTTAACATGATTTTGGGCAAACCCCCAAACAGGTCAGAAAGGGGGACCCCCAATTTCCCCTGGCTTCTTTTAATATATATGCCAGTTAAAAGGAATTTCCCAATAAAATACAAAACTTCTCTTTGATTTACCTGGGCCCTGCTCTGTTTTGACTTATTATTGAGTTGCTTGGGCCCCTTTTCCCCAAAAATTCACCCCTTTACCACTTTTTTCTAAATTTTATCTTAAATTTTGCCATTCGTATTTTTTTTTCGATAAAAACCAGTATACTTTCTAAAAACTTATCACTCTGCAGAACTTTCCCCTTTGAATGCCTCCGAACCCCATCTTGTTCTTCTTGGGCTGCTTGGGCATGGAAGAACTGAAAAACAAAAAAATAAATTGGGGGGTTTGAAAATTTGTAATAATAATTCGTGTTTCGTAAAAAGGGGAAAAAGAAGATTGGGGGAAAGGGATGGAAGAAAATACCGGGTAGCCAGTTTTTGAGCTGAAAGGATGTGTATAAAACTAAAAAGGTGACCCCAAAAAGGGGCCGAAAAAGGGTTTTTAAAATTTGCAAAAACTCCTGAACAATCTCCCTCACGTATTTTCCCCCTTTATCAAAGTTTCTTATCCCCACATATCCCAACTCAACCTACCCCACCTCCAAGAAATTTTATTTCAAAATTTTTTCTGCAGTCATTTCCTTCGGGAACCTGTTTTCATTCCAAACCCTTTAAACTTTCCCCAATAGTTTGAAATCATACAAAATGGGTTCAAAGCAAATAACCACCGTTTTATCGTTTTGGTTTCAGCATGAAATGACAGGCTGGGGCTCATCTGCGTCCCCAACTTCTACTGGTTCACCAGAGTTTTTTAGTTTTAAAGGGAGCGGCAAAGGGGTAGGTGTTGGCCCGGGTGTGCTTCAGGTATTGGGTGAAATAAAAGGAGTTTTCATAGTTATAAAACCTTTTCCTGTCCCAAATTTTTTTTGTACAATTTTCTTTTTTCCTGTATAGTACAAATTTTCAAAAATTTTCCCCCATAGGGTTCCAAATTTCTTTGTTACAATTTGCAAAAACCTTTTCCGAGTTTTTCCAATACCATATTAATTTGTTAATTACCTTTCTTTTAAATGAACTCATAGGGTCCCCCGAAATAACATTTGACATAAAAGACCTAACATAACTAGGGTAAAAACGTGCATGGAAAGCGGGTTTTTGTTTGGCTCGTCGATTTGTCCTCTAAAATTCCGAAACTGGGGGGGTCTTAGGCCCCGAAAAAATTTTGGGGTCAGATGAATGGCGGCGGCGAACGACGATCGCCTTTGGAAAAAGTACCCTAAAAGGGATTTTTTCAAACAAAGAGCACGACGACTTTTGTCACACTCTTTGTTTTTGAAAAAAATCCCTTTTTTTGGTATCTTTTCCCCATTCTTTCGTCGCTCGTTTTGGGTGGAAAATTCCCTCATGACCCCTTTTACGGGCCCTTAAAAATTTTTTTTATGGGGAGTATTGCCCCTAAAAACCCTCAATGTTTTTTTTTTTTTTTTTTTTTTGAATATTTTTAATAACTAAATTAATGCATAATACAATCTATCTATCTAGGGATCTCTGACGCCCGTCGCTCCCTCCGGGGGCGTCCCCCCAAGGGGTGGCCAAGCAAGGCCCCCCCCACCCCTCTCTATCCAGGGCATTCCCCCCTTTCCTTTTTCTTTTTGCCGGGGGGGCCCCCCCCCCAAAAAACTAACCCTCTTTCACAAAAAAGTACTCTTTTTCCTTTTCCTTTTTCCCCCTCAATTTTTTCCAAAATTTTTTACCTTTTTTTAAAAAAGATGAAATGGTTTTTCATACTGGGCATGAGGGCCAACTTCATCTCTAGTTTTTTAAAGATGAAAGACTTCACCTGCTGGGTTTTTTAGGTAGGACATCATCAGCATCTTGGGGGTGGTCCCAAATGTTTTTTGAAAAAAAAAGAAAACCCTTGGGATAGTTTTTATAACCTATTTTTTCCCCCGTTGCTTACATATATTGGTTTTCGAAAGCTTACAAAAAAATTAAAACCCACCCATCCTTTTTTCCTTAAAAATCCCTTTTGCTTGTAATCTAACCTCATAATTGGTTCAGTAAAAAGTTTAACCATATTGTAAAAACACATTTTTTAAATGAAATCGAACAAGCGAGGCCGGGTATTGGCTTTTAAAGGGACAGCCCCTTGGGTGCTGCAGTTTTTAAATGTTTACTCCCAATTAAGGGCAACAAACCCCACCTGGCCCTCCCATGGCCATCAAAAGATATCATAAAAGACACAATAATTTAAATTAGTCCCCGAAATATGGTTAGGGGGAACGTATTTTTGTAAATAGTACTTTTTTAGCTCTATGCCCCCCACTGTGTACTCAGAGCAAACTGTAAAAAGTTTGCCCCTCACCTTAGGAAAAATAAAAAAATTTGATTTAAAATTTTTTTGGGAAAAAAGCATGTGTCGTGTTTGGGGGGTTGATCATGATAGAAAGTTTGGTGGTAATATGGACGGAGTTTCGCGGTCGGTTTTTAGAGACAACCCAAATATTTTTTCTTGGCCTCAAAAGGTTTTTTTTCTAAAGGGGGGTTTTTTTATTTTGGGCCGGGGGAAAAAAAAAAAAAATTTAAAATTAACCTAAACTTATAAGGGTTTTAAAAAATCTAACCTAACCTTAACCACAAATTTTACTTTTTTTTTTCGGGAAAATTTAAAAATAAACTCCATTACAACAAACACCTATTGTAGCCCCAAAAATAATATTTGGGGGGTCTCTGAAACGACCGGGGAAACTCCCCGTCCATTATTTAACCTGTTTGGTGAGAGTAAAAACCACAATTAAATGATTTATCGGGGGGGGGGGAGCTAAGGGGCCTGTTTTGCCCTAATTAATTCATACTTTTTACCTCATTCACAAAAATTCTTACCTTTTTTTAAAAAATACTGTTGCATACCCGTAATGTGGGCCAAATTCATCTTCCCTTTTTTTTCTGATGATGAATTCAACCACAGCTTCTTGGGGGTAGGGGGATAAGCATAGCAGGACCAAAATAGGGTCACCGCCACCTGTTACTTGGAAAAATTTTTATTTGGGCCCGTATTTTATGGCCCTTTTTTAATGAGAGTTTCTTCCCCCTCATTGTGGCAAACTGTTTTGGATCAGGATCGAAAGGATTTGGGCCTTTCCAATCCAGTTAATGAAATGGGCCTTGGGAAAAGTTTGCATGGGAAAACCTTTTACCCCCTTCCAGCCTCCCACTACCTTTACTACGTCGACATCTATCTTCCCCCTAACTTTCAATTTTTTTTTGTGGTTCTTTCTTTTCTGACGGGGAAAATTTTACCCAGCCCTTTGACTTTAACCATACAGGATGTTTCTCTACTTTTTTTTTTGAATCAACTTGCATCCCGCCACGCAAAATACCAAAAACCCCGGGCATCGTGACGTGCCTGCATGTTTTTTTTACGGGTTTTTTACGGGTCGCACGTTCACAGGGTTCAGTTGTTGGTCCGGGGGTCAAAACCTTTTTTAACGGCCTCCCTGACGTGTTTCTTCTTGGGTGGCTGGGGGCTTTTAAATTTTTTTTTCTTCTCTTATTCTATCTTTTAGTTTCTTTTTTTTTTTTCTTTCTTTTTATTTTTCTGGTCATCCCAAAAAATGTTGATTGTTTTTTTTTGGGTTCTTCCAATTCCCCTCTCCGAACAAATACTCCCCCCCTATTCCTCTTCCTCCTCTAAGTAAGGGTTTTTTTAGCCTCACACCTTTTTCTTTCTTTCATTACTGTAGGCTGGGCACCATAACAGAAAATGTTTTAAGTCCTCCTTTTCCGCCCCACACAAATCACAAGTTATTTCTTCTCCCCAGAACCTCCTTCTGTCATTTAGTTGTAGATTGTTTGTCCTGCACTTGAACAGTAGTTCTGAAGCTTGGTCATTGCTGTATATTTCTTCTTGGCCTCCCTTCTCTTTTCTCCATTTTCTATATATTTTCAAACTTGTTTTTTCATTCATTTCATTCACCCATTCTCTTGTGTCCAACTCTCTCATTTTTTTCCTTATACTCTCCTTTGTCTCACACCTCACACCCTGGTTCATGACTCCAGTCTTTCTCAAATCTTTCATTACAGCTTGCATCCATTTATTTTGTCTTTTCTCAATCATCTCCTCTCCTATCCTTTTCACTAGGTCATTCCCGTCTACTAATACATACCTCAAGTACTTCCACTGTCCCTCCCTTATTCTATTCCTAACACTGGACGCTCCCACTTCCCCCAGGAGTGCTGCCCCCTGTGTATAGGCCTGTGCCCCAAAGATTTGACGGTACACCCCATTTTCAATTCTCTGTAATTTATCCATTTCTTGCTTTGTTAAATTGATCACATGCATTAACCCCATATAGTATTGATGGTAATGCCACACTTTTCCAGTACGTTTTCCCTATTAGAATTTTAGAGCAACTTTTTGCGATGATACTATACGTCATATTTGTCATTTTTCTTGCCTTATTAAACATTTCTTCTTTTTGTATTTTGAAACAATTCTTCTTGTCATTTATGGTTATCCCTAAATATTTCATTCTATCTCTAACATTTATATTTCCCAGCTTTTCAGGCTTATCTTTTATATTGAAAATAATGATGTTACTTTTATTTGTATTAATTTCCAATCCATACTCCTTACCTATTTCCTCTAACCTGTGTACTACCTGTTCTGCCTCCTCTATACTATTTGCTAGTAACATCCCGTCGTCTGCAAAGAAAAGTGCTGGTATGCTAAACAATTCATCCTTAAACCCCTTGCCTAGTTCTTCTAATGCCTGGATAATCCTGAAGGTCACTCATTTAAACAGAGTTGTTGAAGCCGTACACCCTTGCCTAATTCCACTTGTTACATTGATCTCTACTTCTTTACCTGATCCTAATTCTATCTTGGTCTTGTCTCCTATATATACGTTTGCTATGAATTCAATAATCTTAGGGTTAATCTTATATTGCATTAATAATTCTATCATTTTTCCTCTCTTAATACTATCATAGGCCTTTGCAAAATCTATTGAAATGACTATTAGTGGTTTCTTTAGTTTATAGGACCTCTCTATGCAATATCTTAATATGAATAAATTATTTTCTATTCTACTGCCCCCTGTGAATCCTGCCTGTGTGTCTTTCCCTATTTCATTTTTCCTAATATGATCTTCCGGACTATTTCTGATTACAGCCATCATCAATTTATACCCAACATTAGTTAGTGCTATTGGTCTTAATTCCCTAACTTTTGGCTTGCTAACCTTTGGTATCATTACTGTCCTTGACTCCCTCCATCCTCCTGGCACATTCCCTGTCTCTAACACTGTTTTCATACCTTTTTCTAACACTGTCATCAATGTCTTACTCTTTGAAAGTTCCTTATAATATTCTGGCTTTATTTCATCTGTTCCCGCTGCTTTTTTGTTCTTCATCTTCTTGAAACACTTCATCACCTTGTCTTCATTGATCTGTTCCTCTTCCAAGTATATAAATCCTCCCTGTACTCTTCTCGCCATTTCCATATGTTCTCTTACTCCTATGCTACACGTCTCTGTGTATTCCCTTGCCATCTCTTCCACTTCATCTACTCTTTGTAACTTAATTGTCTGGTTCCCGTCTATGTCCTGTTTTACTTTACTGTATTCCCTTATATATTCCTCTTTCTTCTCTACGTTCCACACTGTGTCTATCTCATTATCATATTTCTTGTATATTTTACTCCAATATTCTTTGACTTCCTCCTCTGCCTTTCCTCTTTCCAACTCTACGCCATCCTCCCCATAAACCTTAGTGCACTCTTTTCCTTTATCTTTTCTCCCTTTAATATTTTGATATATTCCCACATCTTTTTCCTTCCATCTTTACTTTCCTTGATTTCTCTTGTTAATTTCTCTTCGTGTTTATATATTTCCTTCCTTATTTGTATTTGTACTTTTATCTTCTGTTGTATATATCTTTCCTTCCATTTCTCCTCCTCATCTTTACTTGGTGCATTTCTCCTATTTCTATTTAGCCTTCTCTTCTCCTTTATCCCCTTCCTTATTTCATCATTTATCCATATAGCTTCTTCTCCCTCACCATTTTTCTTCTCTTTTCTTCTATATGTACATTTTAATACTTTATTCGCTGTTTCTTTAATTCTCCACTCTAACTTTTCTAAACTTTCATTCTCCTTCCCTACTACTAGCTAATGCTTCTAAATTTTTCCTAAAGCTCTCCAATGATTTTCTATCTGTCCTGTAGTATTCTTTCACTATCCACTCTTTTTCCTTGTACTCTTTCCTTTCTTCTTTTACCTTTATTACTATTTCTATCAAGTTATGGTCTGATAAGTCAAATTTTTCTTTCTCCTCGTCTATCATCATTCCGTGGAATCTCTTATAAAATGTATCCGTCACCAAAGCAAAGTCTATTACACTCTTTTGTTCTTCTCTACCCCATGTGTACTCTCCCTGACATTTTTCATCATCATTTAACATTATTAAGGCGTGTTTTTCCATCCATTGTAGGACTATTTCACCATTTCTGTTTACACCCTGTTTTCCTTTAAAGCCAACATGTCCATTAAAGTCCCCAGTTATCAGGAGTGGTTGTGTGTTTTCCTGTATTATCTTCTCTATCTCTTGTTTCATGTCGTTGTTTCTCCCTACATCACTTACGCTGAAGTAGGCTACACTATAACTATCCTAACCTCCCAGCCTTCTATTTTTCCTTTTACCTGTAACAAATCTTTACATTTTGTTTCTATCTTATCTAATTCTATTCCCATATTTTCCTTGTCAATCATCATAAGCCCTCCACCCTTCCTATCCTTTTCCTCTCTCATACTATCTATAACTCTAAACTCCTTTCCAAAATTTACATCCCTTACTTTCTTCTGAGTTTCCGTTATACATAGGTACTATGCTGTTATCGTTTGCTAGTTCTTCTACTTCTATACCTTTACTTTTTTGTTAATCCTTGTAGCTACATTTAGTATTTTTATTTTTACCCTTCTCTCCTCCTTCCTTCTCTTTTCCCTCACTCCTGCATCTCATTCTCCATCCCTTCCCTCCGTTACGCTGACGATCTTACCTTTCTTTATTATCCACCTACCACCCTCTCTTCGTTTCACCTGTAGCACAGCTTAAACTGATAATCGTGCGCCTGGCAGCGTGACAGGCTGCGGCGTAAGGATGCCACCTGTTCGTAATGTATAATTATTTCAATAGTTATAGACAATGACATGTGTTTTCCTTTCATGAGTTGGCTTCATATAGTCTCTTGTTGAATTTCATTGGCATGTCTGTAAGAACTGACTGTTTTAACATTGTAACAGGCCTCACTATTGGTATTTGTTAAATATCCTTCTATTTTGTTTTGTTTTCACTCAACGATGAAATTCTTTTATTAATATTAGAGTATGCATATTATGATATACATTGGATACTAAAAACTTCATTGAAGTAATGCATCAGCTGATAAACAAAACAATAAAAAGGCCTAACTGATTACTTTAAAGCGCCTTGTCCCCATTTCTGAGAGACGACACTATGGCCACCTAGCGAAAACTGAGGTGAACTGCTAAAAGTGATAAGTCGAAAAAGGCTGCTAAAAAAGAAGAAAAAAAAAAGTGATCGGATCATCTCATAAGTGGGCTTAAAACCTTCCCCTGGTCGAGCTGGTTCCAAAACTGTGACATATGATGGGATTGCACCACGGGGGGCGGAACCTATACCACACACACACACACACACACACACACACACACAGACAGACACACTTTCGCTTTTATTAATATAGAAATGCAAGCAAAATAGATACGGGTAATTTCTGGCAGTAATCAATAATGGGATATTGATGGGAGGTGTCATGACTGGTTGTCTGGTAATAGCAGAACTCCTACAAAAGTTTAAAGGGTGGCGCGACGCAGAAGTATAGTGCAAGGTTTCGGCGAGGGAGGCGCTGGGTGAGCGAGATACGTATAGTGGTGGGTGCTTGCTGGATAAATCCCCCGATACTTATACACATGTCGTATATGTATACGTATGTCAGGTTTTGTGCGTGGCTGTGGTTGTTCTTTAACACTTGTACCATTGCAGTGAACGTGGGTAGGTGTTAGATATAGTTGTTTGATGTGATAGATGAAGGACTTAGGATTTTAGTCAGCAGTATCAAAGTGAAGGTGTGTCAACTCAGGTAACACATTACGTTCTGACGTGTTTACTCACTCACTTTCTTGCTTATTTTTTTATTTTTTTATTTGTTTGCCTGCTCACTTGTTTGCCTGTCTATTCTGTAACCAAAATGAGTGGATAAATGTGCAGTTTCAACCAATACTCCTTATTGACCAATATGTAAAATTTTGGTAGTGGGCTTTCAGTGATTTCGTGGCCGAAACTTAGTTTTCCTGAATAGTTTTGATGTGCTTTGAATGAATCTGGCACTGGTTTTTGTCGAATTATAGTATCATCTGTTACTAAACCAAACCTCACCTCTAACCTAACCTAATCTGATTTATCCTAATTTAACCGTTTCTGGCTGAAATAAAGGTAGATTTTCGGTATTACATACATGTAACGCCGTTATTATTCAATTGCGCCTAGGAAATGGGGTTCAAAATACTCAGAATGAAGAAATCTACACGATGATGTAGGTAAGAATCCTAGGACTTTTGAACATGACATGAAATGTAAACAAACTTATAGGACAATCTCGCTCCCGTGCCGTACTCTTGCCCGAGTGGTGTGTGACAGGCGGAAAGTTTATCATCATCGGGATCTGACAGAGTGATCGGCCTGGAGAGATGATATACTCGGCTGAATTTGACTATCACAGGATCTGCATCACTAGAAACTGCTTATTAGTGTATGTGCAGTTCGACGCAACGCAGTGACAACAATACTAAAACGTTTCGTACATCAGCCAGTCAGCAAAGTAGGCAAAACAGTGCACACGTGCAGGAAACATAGTAAACATATAGATGGGCAAACGAGGAAGCAGATATGCAAATGTTATGGGTATAGAGAAACAGTATCACCTGGATTAATGTGTCCAAGGATGATGAGGAAAGAGACGGCTTATAGCAATAGTAGACGGGGGTAGGCGTGATCAGTGGGTAGAGGCAGAGGGAACATAGATGGATAATGGAATTTCCTTTTAGTTTGAGTAGGGTACAGGATACAAATAGAAGAATCATCGAAGGGGTTAAGTATTTTTAGAAAAGGCTTGGAAAAAGAGCAGAGAGTAGGGCCTCATACAGCCTGAGGAGCCCCGAATTAGGCTTGAACCGTGAAACGCGGTTAGCCCCACCGAGAAGAAAGAATCACTGCCTTCACAACATACTAAAGTTTCGTACTCATGCTTCACAACACTAAAACCGCTCTATCAGTGAGGCGGCGAAGTAGAGTCAGAGGGAAAGCTTATGCATCAATAGTATAGTCTAGGCAGAGAGAGTGGGACAAGAGACTAGAGCAGAAGACGGGGCCTGTTAGGTGTTAGGGCTGTGGGAGACAGAAAGGAAACTGAAAGTATTGTAAACCTCACCAAAGTGTTCCTAACGCAGTGTTGGGAGATAAGAACACAAAATAGACAATGAATTAGGATGATAATCAAAGGATTGAAAACTGATCAAAATGTCTTTCCCAGGTGAAATAAACAGGGGAAGAGTTAACAAGTTTTGTTAACGAAGGAGACGAAGTGGAAGAGGACCTATGAAGCGATACTAAGCGACTAAGGTCACAAGAAGAAGAGGAATGGAGAAGAGGCAAACATGATGAAATACACATGGAAGACTGAGCAGCACAAGAGTATTACAGCAGCACAGCAGCTTCCTTCACAGCCTTGACCGTGGGGCAATGGAGGACCAAGAGGTAAGAATATGGTAATTATGGAGGAGAGTTTCACGTTCGCTTTCAGAGACACCAACTACTTTTTCTTGGTCTACAATAGGTGCTTGTTCTAATGGTGCTAGTTTTATTTTGCGCAAACCAAAAAAAAAAAAATGAAAAAAAAATGAAACTAACCTAATTTATGTTAATGAAACCTAACCTAACCTAACCTACGTTTTAAGAACCTAACCTAACCTTAACCACAAAATATACATTTTTTTTTTTTTTTTTTGTTTGCGCAAAATAAAACTAGCCCCATTAGAACAAGCACCTATTGTAGGCCAAGAAAAAGTAGTTGGTGTCTCTGAAAACGAACGTGAAACTCTCCTCCATATTAACCGCTCAGTCGCCTATACACTACTTCGTGATAGAATACCTTATACCATCCCTCATCCATATCCTTAGATCTATCCAATCTTATGCGGAGTGGGTGAAAGGTACGAACCCGTGTCTTTAGATAGTGCGGCTAGAGATACGGCGGCCCCTGTATCCCTTCTGGCTGTGGCTAAAGATATGACAACCGTACCCCTTTTGCTGCGGCTAGAGATACGTCAGCCTAATTCTGGCCGATTGTTTATAGAAAAGGCACAGGCAGTTGTTATGATTAAAATAAAGGGATGGCTCTCATACGATTTATTTTGGGATTATATGGGAGTCATTTTGATGTATTTATGATGGCGTATAAAAAAATAAAATATGAAGGAAAAAAAGAATAGCAGGAAAAAAGTTAATTACGCACTGTATCAAAATTGGAACCGAAAATAGAAAGAAGAGCAAAATTCTTGAAAAAAAGTCATATACCCCGTGGCGTAGCCAGGTATCTATAAATAGGGGGGCACCTTGGGGGGCACAGCTAAGGACGGAAGTAGTTGACAATTCAAAATTCAGTTCGGATTATGGAAAGTTGGATAGTTGTTGAAAAAATTAAACTTGACCTGAAACAGGTCGAATTATCCGAAGTTCGAATCATACGGGTTTGAATTAGAGAGGGTTTACTGTAGAGCAGGAAAAACCTACTTTTGATCTAAAGTAAAATTATTTAGTTTGATTAATGGAGAAAATTATAAATTTGTTTTCTTTCATAAACCATCACTATTTTTTTCTCTTCAGAAAGTATAATAAAAGTTAATTGAATACTGATTATAGCACCTGATAGAATTCATCAAGTTAAATGCTTCACTTCTATGCATATTTTTCTCCAGGACTAATAGTTATGTAGTAACACGGCAAACAGTTGTTATTCAATAATCTTGATCAGTATGAGGCGTCACTGCCTTACACATGTAACTTATATTCTTTTGCAAGTCCAGGCACAAACTTGCTTTGGAAACTTTACTTTACTTTACTTAATTCATATACTTCATGCTTTACAGGGACAGGAGCCATGCTATCACAACAAATACCACATCATTCACTTCTTCCGCAATGTTTGCAGTCCAATCCTGGGAGAGTTGTTGGCTAAGGAACTAAAAAACTGTGACTACATCAAGGAACAATTGAGCAAAGACCAATGTGGCACCCTCAGCAAGACTCTTCATAGAGTTCTGAAGAGTGTCAGCTCTAGAGGGAAGAATCAAGCAGCCAGGAAGAGAAAACCCGAAACAGAAAACTGTGGTCTCACTAAAACACAACATTTGAATAATTTGGATGATAATGAGACGCTATTGAACGAGATAAAGATTTCTGATCTTGTGCATGAGTGTGAGGAAGATGTGAAGGTGAAGGCTGTGAGGAACCTTGGGGAGCTGAACGTAACTCTCTTGCTCAACATTCTAACCAACGATGTCCTGAAATTCCCATTGGCGGACCTCGAAGACCACCTCAACAACCTGAAGGATGGCAGGAATTGCATCTTTCATAAGGATAACTACAACAAAAGGGATAAACTTAAGATCCTTTCGGAAGCTGTTGAATCAGTCTACAAATATTTAGGGAAGGACATTGCCAACCTCCAGGAGAAGATTAAGATCTACTTTACATCCCCTCTGAGCATCTGCCCCTCAGCAGTTATGAGTGAGCTTATTTTAGTTTTTCTCTCTTCCTTTTAGTGTAAATATCTGCACAGTCATGGGTGAAGGTAATGCCATGCACAGCTAAGGTTCTAATCATCTCCCTCAAAGAAACATGGTGTTAATCTCATCTGCACAACAGTCACTGTAAACACAAAGGATGGTTTTTAAAAGTAACATGGAGCATCATCAAAAAACATTAAACACATCTGTTTAAAGTTTCTACAAATTGCAATTTAAAGTTATTTTTTATACCACTCAAGAATTATGATCTTATGAGCCATCCTTTGAATTTATCTTAAACAGCATTGTTTTCTTTATATATGTATATTGTATTCTTTTAGATATATTTACCTTTATATTCATTTTAATATAGAGTAATGATTTTCCTAAAGCATAGATGGATTTACCTGAAACAGGCTGCAGCAAGGAGTCATGAACTCAAGAAGGAGTCAGTCAGTATAGGACTCATGACCAGCAAACAGTGGGCACCATTTCACCAATAAGGCAAAACGTGATCATCATAAGCTGCGTGGAGGCTGTCAGCCTGTGGGAAGCTGGCTCGCTAGGTCTGTAGTTTCAACTTGCATTCTAAATCCACAGGAGAGGCACAGCAGGAGATCAACAAGAATTACCGTCACCACGTGCCTCGCCGCCAGCACAGCATACAGCCCACCATCCAGCATCTGAGGTAGGCCTTAGAGTGATGCTTCACCCTCACTCCTGTTCCTTCTTAAGTATGTCTTGGATAGAAGGTGAAACGGAGGTCTTGGTATAGGCATTAGCTTATTTTCTTTGATCCATGGCTGAAAAGATCCCCAGTGTGATCAAGATTATAGAATGAAGATGGGATATGTATACAGGAGCTCCCTTACTTCGTACATAATTCCCCTTGGGGAAGTTCTTAGGAACAAGTGGCCCAAGCCTAGGCAGAGCTCTTAGGACCTAAATGTGTGTGGTACCGATCTCACAAGTCTACCTTTCTCTCCATACACTGAGTGGATTGTGGATCCTTTCACGAGGTTTAGTGTTTTAGATTTTCATGGTTTTGCCTAAAGGAAGTCAGAGGAAAGGCCTTGCACTTAGGTAGTATCCACTTAAAGATAGTAGTTGTGCTCAGCCATCTCACTAGACTTAAGAGTACAATGGAGAGCTGTGAACATTAATGAACAATTTTCTTTTTTTCTTGAAGAGACAGCGAGTCATATACAGTTGTTGAGAACTTTGGGAAGTTTTTGAAGGACCACAAGGCCAGTGAGTGTCGGCCCGTCCTGCTGTGTGGGGCGCCCGGGGCCGGCAAGTCCTCCTTCCTGTGCAGTCTGGTGCACACCTTCACTCAGGCTGAGGACTTCCTGTTGGTGGTGCGGCTGCATTGGAACAAGAGCGGCAAGATGAGTAAAGAAACCTTCTGGAGGTGGGTTTACACCAGCCTCACCGACCTCTGCCCAGAAACGGTACAGAGATACGAACTGGAACAGGTAATGGTGGTTTTGGAAAATTACTCCAGTGAGTTTCTTTTCCTGTGGGACCTGAACCTGCAGGACTCACGGAAGCAGCCCCTCCACCTGGATCACGGGACCTGGATCATGAGTTACCAGGGCATACCAGAGAACCCCACCAACTGCTGTGTGCTGAGAGTGGCGTCACTCTGCGATGAGCAGGTCCGGCAGGTGCTGAACAGCATCGACATGTCAAAGGAGGACAATAACAAAGTGCATGACATGTACAGGACATGTCAGTACAAAGGACTCGTCAATACTCCGGAGATGGTGCATATTTTTGCCCATGTCTGTGTGAGGAATGAAAACTGTGTACCATTCTATAAGCTCATACAGCGGTACATAGAGAGCAAGATTGAGAGGACAGAAGAAAATCAAGTAGAGCTGGTAAAGCTTGGGCAAAAAGCATTTAATGCCATAAAGGAGAACAGGATATATTATTCTGAGCAGTGCTTGGCCAATATACAAAGCAATGTCAGTTACCCATTTTTGCTTGAAAATTCCCAATCCAAGGGACGCTACTTTCAGTACCAAGTGGTGGCGGACTGTTTGGCAGCGTGGTACATTGTAGAGAACCCCGAGACAGCGTGTGCCCTGTGGCTGCAGCAAACACCCTTGTTCAGGAGGGTGTTTGAGGTGGTGTGCTCCCTGTGGTGCGAGAGGGAGGGAGGCATCCGCTGTAACCTGCATTTCCTTAGGCAGTACCTTGAAATGTTCTTTGAAATTTCGAAACCCAAACGAATTAGAGCCAAGAAGCAGACATGTAAGCAAGCAATGAATGTTGATGAGAATAATGATAAAGATAGCAGAGCAAAGAAAGAGAAACATGAGCAGGCAATGGAAGTTGATGAAGAAAGCAAGCAGAATACACAAGCAGTGAAAGCTGATAAAGATGAGAAAATTAAAGCAGAGAAGCAGAAAAATAACCAAACAATTGAAATTGATGAGGATACAGATCATAGAAGCAAAGCAGTGGAAGTTGGCAGAGGTAAAGCTGAAAGTGAGGCAAAGAAGAACAATAGGCAAGCAGTGGAAGACGAAGATGAAGATTACACCAAACCAAATAACTTCTTGAGATGGATTTTCTTATCAAAAATTGCAAAGGAACATCAAAACAACCAAGATATTTTACTTTTGCTGGCAGACCTCTTGGCTTGTAAAAACACTTGGCTCTTCAAATGTAAATTATTAAATGAAGCTACGATAGACAACATCTCTCTAGTACTCGGGCATGTCAAGATGACTCGAGAGCTAACCATCAGAGTGGAGAGTGGCCCCGATGTAACAGTTCTGCTCAAGTTGTGGAACATGCTGTGCAGCCATCAGGGAATGTGCTGCAACGCCGACGTTCAAATCGTTATCCACCACACGGAAAATAATTGGGTTGGGCAGGAGAAGCAGCTGGCCGCACTGCCCTCCGTGATTGCCCGGAGCACGGCGCCGCTCCACATCACTAAGTACGTGGGTCCCTTGCTGTGCTCCAGAACCCCACATTTCCTGAAGTGTTTGTGCATGGCAAGAGTGAAGGTGCTGGTGGTGCGTGTGTGTGACCTGGCTTCCCTGCGTGAGGTGTTGGCGTGCCGGCAGGACAGCCTGGAGAGTGCCGACGTGACGCTCAGACTGAAGGTGGAGGAGCAGGAGCTACTCATGTCCAATCCCACGCCGATACCACTCTCACCCTCCCTGCCCCTCACGCTGAAAGTCATTTACTTTGAAAGGTTGCAGAGACTTTTAGATATGTTTCAGCAACCTGATCTGCTTTCCTCTCTCATCATCTATAGAGTTTATATGCATGAAAACTTTAAGTTGGATTTGACACATTTTACCAAGATGAAGTCTCTGTTTATTCGATTTCTTTACATGGGCAGACTGCCATCTTTGTCTCTGGAAGCACCTCAGTCTGCAGATAAAATGGAAGTCAATGATGAAGATGACGCCAAGATTCCTTTGTTACCCCTTAAACATTGGACTTTCCAGTTAGTAATGAATCTGCTTCTGCCTGCAAACCTGCAAAGATTCTTGATGAGAAATCTGTCATTCTGTGGTGATTCCAATATACATCTTCTATGCAGCAAATACTGGGAAGGTCTGGCACTTCAAAGACTATGTCTTTTGGGCACCAATATCTCTTTCTCAAAAGTCAAGAACTTCTTTAACACCAAAATAGAGGAGGATATTGGCAAGGCCATGAAGAGATGCCGGATAGATGTGCGTCAAGCGTCTTCAAAGAGTGTTGTAAAGAACCAGCGTCTTCAGAAAGAGGAAAGGGAGCAAAGAAGAAAACATAAGCCGGAAGGACATGAACTAATCATCACCAGTGAGGCAAAGCTGTGTGAGGACTGCCACCACCTGTCCTGCCGCTGTCCCCCCCACCAGGGCCACCAGGGCAGGGACACCTATGAAGATTTGGTCTCCTTGGTGCAGGAAGTGTATTCTTATGACATCCTCAACATCAGTTACTCTGGAAATGGTATTGTGATGAGGAAGGATATGTGTGGAGACATGCAAGTGGAGTGCCCTGTGTCTTTTTTGGATGATGAGAGCGCTGAGCAGCCTGAGGGTAAGCCAGAGCTGTGCCAGGTGCTGAAGGCCCTGACTCTGGCGCAATGCATCTGCTTGAGCCACACCCAACTCTCGCATGAGGGCGCTCTGCACCTGATCAACCATCTCAAGGAGAGCAAGAACAAGTGTGGCAGCACCGAACCCTTCAGGCTAACCATTGTGTCCCGCCGCTACCACATGTGTTCATTGTCCCCGGATGAAGTGAAACACTGCCACTTCACGAGGGCGATCAAGGACGACAGAAGCCTGCAACAGTTCACCTTCAAGTGTGACTGTTGGACGAGGTGTCACTACTTCAAAAAGACAAATGATGGATGTATTTACTTCAATGATACCAAGTTGTTGGCAAGAGAGGGATGATTAACCAACCCATTATGAGTTTCGAGGGAATTTTCATCATCATTCAAGTTAAAGTTAATCAAGTTAAAAGACAATAGGAATACAAGAGCATCCATTATTTTGCCAGGTGGTCTTCTCTAGTTTAGTTTGTCCTGATGGCTGCTTTTGGGAACTTTCTGGAGTGGTCATTGCACCTGCCCAGCCCAGCCACATCATCCCGGTGCCTCCTAGTCCTATTTTCCCCCTTCTCTCCCTCCCTCTCATACACCATCCTTCCCAGCAGCAATTATTCCCCCTGCATTTTCCTTGTCATCTCACTCACCACTTTCTCTTGGCACAACCATCTCCATGTAGTGCTAAGTGGAAGCAAGTGAAAAAATTGTATATAATGCTTTTACAATAAGTTTAGTCACATAGCCGATGCTCTGCCCTAGATTTCAGGTAGGTAGTCAGCCCTAGGTAACAACTCCTAGGGCTACATCCTGTACGTATTCTCTGCTGGGTCAACAATGGTCACTGTGCCAGGGAGTTGAACCCTTGACCCCTCAGTGAGCAGAGTGCATTAACCACTACACCATCGGGCTGCTTGGAGTGTACTAGATTAAGCAATTGTTGATTTGTAATTATGTTATTAGTGCTTTAAGTAATCATTATCTTTAGCAATTATTCATAATGCACAATTTTGTAGTCCAGCTGAGTGTAGTGGTCAGTTAGTGTGCTCGATTCACAACCAAGAGGTCCAGGGTTCATATCCCTTGCCAGAGACAGTTAAGGCTTGTCCCCTGTCATACTGCAGCCACTGTTCATCACGTGGAGTGCAGGCAGGACATGAATTGCACCTGTCTGGCATGTCCTTTCTTCTCTGCCAACAAATCAGAAAAGGTACCTGTTGTACAACAGATTTTATAGGTTCATAGATCTATAAAAGTGTTTTATTTTCAAAGGTGTATAAAAGGTTAGGTAGGGTCTTATAGGTATATAAATTACCATCTAACAACATGATTAAGACACATTATACCTAGACTGGCCTGGACTTTGGCTGTGATGCTGTGCCGCCACACTAAGCAATGTACAGCACGGGAAGCTACAGCTCTTTTTCTATGTAGAGAGCCAAGATAAATCTTTGTATGTATGTAAATACTGTATGTACGTACATTGAAAAATATGCTATTGCTGAAAATACCATGCAAATATATTTGTATTGTGCTAAGTAATACTTGTAGTATAAATTTGTATTGTGTCAAGTAATACATGTAGTGTATACATTTCTTACTGTCGAGAGAAGAATAAATAAATTATGTGAAGAACCAGTACAGTATGTGCAATGTATATGGTGCACTTATCACACGAGGGCTTGGAGGCACCACTTTCAGGCTGCCTCACCCAATATCATGTTTGTACAAGTCATAGCAAATAATACATATACGTATATAGAATGACATGTATATTGGCAGAGCTGGGCAGTATTTAAATACATTATATTTAAATAAATTTGTATTTAGAAATTTATTTATAATTACATTGGTTGTCATGTATTTAAATACAGTATTTAAATACTTTTATGTGTATTTAAATACTCATAATATAAAAATGTAAATACTTTTTTATCAGTTAATTTGGCCATAAACCCGCCCAACTATCTGGCAACCCTGATGTTACAGTGAACCAGGGTTTCCACTTCCAAGGAAATTTCCTTATTTTTAGTAAATTTAGGCCTGATTAGGAAATTTCTAAGGAAACCCATTTTTTTCGGACATGTTAAAATTTGTGTATATTTAAAATGTATTTATAAATGTATTTAAATACAATTGATGTATTTAGTATTTAAATACATTTGTAAAATGTATTTAGTATTTAAATACATTTCTCTCATACATTCAATGTATTTAGTGCCCAGCTCTGTATATTGGTAAATTTTACAAATAAAACAGTAAAAACTTGCCCTAGTATTCATGGTACCCACAGCAGCATGAAGAGTAGTAATGCATAACAGGTGGTGTGCAGGAGTGTGACACGACGGGGCATCAGTGTACTGTTGTGGGATAGATGATGATGATTGTGGTGTTGTTTAGAGTTGTTAAAAGAGTATCTATGAGTGGTGGTACAAATCAGCCGCCTGTGTTGTAACCCTAGACAGCTCTTCCTTAATTCTATCTTTTTAAGGACACTTATTTTCAACTGAATTTTTGTTATAGTGCAAGTTTGTTTGACCCTGCCTGACCCGTGAAGAAAATTATTGTTAGAATAGGTTTGTGAAGTACTGCTATAACCACTGACAAGCAGCATAAAATAAGTCAAAAGGCCGATGAAATAGAACACCTATAGAATAAACTACAGTGTGGAGAGGTTGATGCATTGCAGGACACAGCCATGGGGTGCAGCATAAGTATGGAGAGAGTAAATCAAGGTAAACAATGAAGGTACACAGCCATGGGGTGCAGCATAAGTATGGAGTGTAAATCAAGGTAAACAAGGAAGGTAATGGAGTTTGGTGCATCAAAATACCCACAAGTACACTGACGGCTGAGCTAGTAGAAGGGCATGTACTTGAGGAGGAGGCGCACCACCAGCTTGTCGGCGTCGATGCCCCAGATGAAGTCGATGTGGTTGAAGGCCGGCCGGGGCATGCGGACGTCGTGCACCACGTGGGGCAAGCCGGCAGCCAGGCGCGCCACGTCCTGCACCCACCAAGCCAGGGGACAAGAGAGAGTGGCAGGTAAGTATTTTCATTAACCCCTTGAGACCCAGAACGTAATTTCCATAGTAATTTGGGTACCATTAGACGATTTTTAGTGAATATAAGCAATATTTAATAGATATGACCAATTTAGTAGCCTCGTCAACTAACTAATTTGGTATATTCAGTTACTTTTTCGTAATTTTATGGCTAATAACAGACAATTTCATATAGCAAGGAAAGATCTGGGTGTGAAGGGGTTAAGGGATGCTGGGATCAATCAATCAGTGGGGGCATACGTGACCAGACAGTAGCTGGGATCAGGGTGGTAGTATGGATTTAAGTGGTCTTGTGCCCATTTGGTTGTACACACACAAACACAGAGAGAGAGAAAGAGAGAGCTGTCACCTGTTAGCTTCCTCCTTCTCCTCTCTTGGGACCTTATCACATTGCCAAATATTGAAAGATCTCAACAACTGTCAAAATCCTTGGATCAAATAGAAGTGGAGGTGACTGTACATATAGACTGAACCACCAATAGACTCAAACTGTGATCTGTACTTGTGAGGCAAAGGTTAAACAACTGGAGCAGGACTGTTGGGGTAATGAGGTAGGAGCACGTGGGTTATGTAGAGATAGTTGGAAGCGTATCATCGGCCGTCTAACCTCATAAGATATGGGAAAATCTGACGTTAAACGGAAAGAAGAAGATGAGCCTGTGGGTTGTAATGAGTGAACACAGTACCTTAGGGTCGGCCAGGTAGTCATTGACGCCCCACAGGAGGCCCACGGGAGCCACCACGTTCTTCAGGTTGTACAGGGGAGGAACTCTCTGGTGGTACCGCCTCATGTTCTCACGCGCACCAAAATCAAAGTGCTGGAACTTCCCTGCAGTAATAATAATAATAATAATTATATTTTCACCCGAAGGCATACAGAAAAAAACAAAAAACAACAACATAATATACATACATGAGGAAATGACCTTAAGTGCTGAACCAAATAAAATATAATATATACATGATACAATAATACGTATATACAATGATGTGTAGGGAGGACAATGATGTGTACAGGGAGATACAGGCACAAAGCAGACCCCAGGTGTATACAGTACAGGCACTCACACTAGACACTCCAGAGAACAGTCACCTCATAGGCCACTCAAAAGTTTTATCCTGGAGATTTTAACAGCAGAGTTGCGTGTGCCGAGTTACTCTAGGCACACACTTTCAATACTTCACCGGGCAATCGCTGCAATTTCCCGGTGAAGTTATTGTCTCCACTAAAGAGATAAGTGTTCATCATCACAGTTATTGTTTATGTTGCAACTCATGAGTGGCTCAATATGACAAGGATTAAGGTACGTCGATGGAAGGACGTGTCAACGGAAATAGCCCGGAAAAATCAAAATGTATCGGAGCACAAACACTATCAGCTAAACCAATTTCACTTCCATTTCAACGGGTCCACCTTATCTAATTTTAAAACCGCCATTACCGTGTGCCAAGGGCGTAGCCAGGAAAAATAATTGGGGGGGGCCACCTCCTAATGATGGTTGAGGGGTGGGTGGCTTATCAGCTGGGGGTCTGGGAGGCGCTGTAAGCCCCCCAGATAATTTTTTTGAAGATATGACTTAATTGGGGACATATTGAGCCCTATGGGGGGTCATTTATTGGTTCTTTGCATGATATTCAATATAGTAAAATTGATGAAATTATACCATACACTCCTAAAGTAGATGTGTTGAATTGGGGGGGCCATGGCCCCATTGGCCCCCCCTCTGGCTACGCCCTTGCCGTGTGCAGTAGTTAGGCTGCGTGTACTATGGGTAAAACAAGTATCGGTGCATGGGGGTCCGATGAATACTGTAAACATTCCGTCAAATGCTGATGATATGGGAGGGTTTTCGTTTCCTTCGTTCCGTAGTGTCAGAATGTTTCCCGCATATAGTGCACCGATACTTGTTTTACCCATAGTACCTCCATAGGGTGTAACGTCATATTCATTACTACAATACAGCATGACACACAACCACTTAGAAAACATACACAAAAGCAATATTACCATTCAATACACCTTTGACATAAATGATATAAATTGGACCTTGATAAAATAAAAACCTTAATAACTTGATACAAAAAAATAAGGTTACAATCCCCAGATATATACGTATATGCAAATAATATAAGATAGGTCTGCTTCCCCATGCTGTGGTGATGAGGGAAGAGGGTATGATAGGTAAACACTATAACATCACTACTCACCTGATTCTACTCCTTGAGCATAGTGAGCTATAGTCCTTACAGAGGTGCCCGCTGGGTTATTGGCGAGGATAACGGGCAGCCAGGTCTTTGGTAGGGAAGGGGGTAGTTAGTGAAAAGACTGGTTCACAAATATGGTAGTAAATGATTGGAATGGACTCAGTCGTCAGGTAGTCAGTGCGGAGTCATTAGGGAGCTTTAAAGGGAGGCTAGATAATTACATGGATGGGGATGAAAGGTGGATGTAGGTAGTGTTAAGTAACAGGAACTACCTCGTGTAGGTCTCGCGGCCTCTTGTAGCTTCCTTATTTTCTTATGTTCTTATGTTTTTAAGTGTGGTAGGGTAAGGGGGGGGGGGACGAATACCAAGTCACCTCCGCCACATGTTCAAGACCGCCAATACAAGTACCTCTTTACAAACCCTAATTTTACACCGTTTTAATATCTTGGTACATTCCTATGAAATCACTGGTCTTACACTTGATCATTGGAGACTTTATCAATGTTTGAACTTATACTTTTAGTCTTGCACAGGAAGCAATGTTAGGTTATTCAATGTGAGTGTGCATGTGTTGAGAGATGAGTGTTAAGGCTGATTCACACTGGCGTTTTTTCGGCATTTTTATCTGACGAGAAGTCGGTCTCTTGAAAGACCGAGCGATCGGTGTGTGATTTTTGTTGAAAACCTATTGCGATCATGACACCAGACCCAGACCCAGACCCCTTCTCGTCAGATAAAAATGCCGAAATAATGCCAGTGTGAATCAGTCTTTACTCGCCAGTTACAAAGAAAGCATCACAGGGGGTGTAAGCTACTTGAGGAAGATCAGAACGTCTATAATGACATTTCATCTATATGGTGCCTCAGTCTTGTGTCTTATATATCTTTGTGTGCAGATTAAGTACAGTTATTTGCATTATTATTCAATGGTGAATAATTTCTTGATGCTTAAAATGTGAATGATTTTCTTTACAAACACCACCAATACTCACCATATTAAACAACACCAATACTCACCATATTAAACAACACCAATACTCACCATATTAAACAACACCAATACTCACCATATTAAACAACACCAATACTCACCATATTAAACTCTGCTTGATCAAATCCCGTCAGCAGGAAGAGGCTGTTCATGCACATCAGCTCCACATACTTCTGTGCGGCGCAGGCCTTCTCCACCCAGGCGGTGAACTCCTTGCTGTGGGGCAGGAACTCGTACCGGCCCAGCAGAAACAGCAACTCCTGCAACAACGGATTGAAGCAGGAAAAGCGTAGATTTAAAAAAAAAATAGGGAAAAACTAGTTCACAAATAGGGTGGTAAATGATTGAAATGGACTCAGTAGGCAGGTAGTTAGTGCGGAGTCATTAGGGAGCTTTAAAAGGAGGCTAGATCATTTTATAGATGGTGATGAAAGGTGGATGTAGGTAGTATTAAGAAACAGGAACTACCTCGTGTAGGTCTCGCGGCCTCTTGTAGCTTCCTTATTTTCTTATGCAACAACCTCCTTTGGTCTAAGTAGTTATAGATACTTGTTTGTCAGCAACATGGAGTTTATGAAAAAAAATTGTAACTGATTGATATTGAGAAGACTTATAAGAATGATTTGGACATTGAGTTGGAGAAAGCATGAAATATGGAGCAGTTGGAGAAGGCATAAAAAGCATGAGTGAATAATATGAAATGAAAAATAAAGTATCGTATACCATAAAAGCATTCAAAGTATGTATGGCACATGAAAACGTTTCCCATGTTTCCTCTCTGCTAAATGGAGAGTAACACACACACACACGCACACACACCTCCATCTCGGAGGCGAGGGGAGCCAGGTAGCGGATGGGACTGCGGATGTTCTTGACGGTGGCCACGGGTCCCAGCCCAAACATGGCCTTCACCTTACTGTTGTACTCCGGCCGCACCGCCATGGCCGTGAAGAACATGGTGGTGCCTGCAACACGTGGGATGTTAATGGTTTGGACTTTTCGACACGCTTAACCCCTTCACGCCCAGATCTTTCCTTTGCTATATAAAATCGTCTGTTCGTAGCCATAAAATTACGAAAAGTACCTAAATAAACCAAATTAGTTAGTGGACAAGGATACTAAATAGGTCATATCCATAAAACATTACTTATATTCATTAAAATCGTCTAATGGTACCCAAATTACGATGGAAATTACGTTCTGGGCCTCAAGGGGTTAACAAGGCATTCAAGGCAGTCTTTGAATATTTATGATATCCAGTGAAGATAACTGTTATTTTTCATCATCATGTAGTTATATCAGATGATGTCAGTCACAAAATATCATACACTCCAATGGCTTCACAACACCAACAGCTTTACGTCTTACATGCAGAAAAAAAGATGAACAGGGGAAATTATGGCTTTATGTTAGTGCCACAAAAGAACTAAAACAGGTTGTACTTGGAAATAACTACACCCACAGAGGCACACACACACACCCCTTCCTTACCCATGCTGTGGCCCACATAATAGAGGCTTGTGTGACCTGTCTGGGCCAGGATGTAGTCTATCATGGCTGGGACATCAAACCGACCCATCTCATCCCAGCTACAAAGAAAAACATGTAAATTAGTAAATCAAAGGTTTCTTTCTAATAATGCCATTAAGTTCCTTCAGACTGTACATGCCTTTTGAATATAATGCTTCTTATGCTTTCAAAAAATGAGCTTATCATTATAAAAATATGAGCTGTATTGAGCAAATGTCAGATGAATCATGATAATTTTTTTCCCCTCTCCCACCACATCTTACATCTGAAACTCTAGACAATCCACCTGAAATCCCAAAATTTGCCATCCTTGCCGTCCGGGTTGAGGGTTGTGTGGTTGCGGGCGTAGGTGTTGCCCCGGGCATTGCCCAGCCACACGTCGTAGCCGGCGTCCGCCATCATGTAGGCTGTGGGGGCGGCAGGGGCACCGGTAAACACAGGAGTCTTTTACTACAGAGTTTGTTGACTTTTTGCATTATAAACACAGAAAGGAAGTTGATTGTATGTATACAATATGTACACAGTATGTATGTGTACATTCCTAAATTGGGGCTGAATATGAGAAAATATCTATGGAATTGGTACTTTACTTAACAACAAAACTTATTGTAAGGTTAAACTCTTCCTAGTTGATGTTAATAAAAGAAGGGACACAGACGGGAAATATAACACTTTTTAAGGTACCGCATTCTTGAAGTGCCGATTGTTCAAAGTTATGAAAAATACGTACATCGAAATAAAAATTCATAGCATTGTCGTAACTTGGTGTCTTTCCTTTCATCATTTAAGAACAAAGATAAATTCAAAATAAGATAATGTGATTCTTTAATTATTGAATTTTAAACTACAACGCCAAGTCTTTCAATGTGAGACAAGCATGAGAGGAAGGCCTCACCGGGAGCCTTCTCAGGAGCCCCCATGATCCAGCAAGAGGAGGAGGAGAGGAGGCCGTGCTGCATCAGGACGGGGTCTCGGGTCACCACCTGGTTCTGGTCCTGGCCGGTGCCCCCCGCCCGGCCGTGGGGGATGCGGTGCAGCGTGAGGAGGTAGCCGTCCTCGGTCTGGACAATGTGAGTCTCCACGGGGAAGCCATACTTGGTGATGAGGCCTGGCTGAGGGCGGGAAGAAAGGGAACACTGGAGTCAGATGCTGCTTTAGTTTAGTAGTTAGGTAGTAGTTAGTTAGAGTAGTAGGTATAGAGTAGTAGGTAGTAGTAGTAGAGTAGTAGGTAGTAGTAGTAGTAGAGTAGTAGGTAGTAGTAGTAGTAGAGTAGTAGGTAGTAGTGGTAGAGTATTAGGTGGTAGTTAGTTAGAGTAGTAGGTATAGAGTAGTAGGTAGTAGTAGTAGAGTAGTAGGTAGTAGTAGTAGAGTAGTAGGTAGTAGTGGTAGAGTATTAGGTGGTAGTTAGTTAGAGTAGTAGTATAGAGTATAGTATGTAGTAATTGGTCATATTTAGAGTAAGATAAGAAAGATGTAAGTATTCTTTACGTTAGATAGTTTAATATAGAACGCAAGTCTTTCAATGTGAGACAAGTATGGAGAGGTAGAGTCCTTCACGGGGCCTTCTCAGGAGCCCATGATCTAGAGTAGAGGTAGGAGTGAGTAGTAGAGGTGCTGCAGTCAAGGGAGAGTGGTCTCGGGTCACCACCTGTTTGGTCTGGCTGGTGCCGCCCGTCGTGGGTGATGCGTGCAGCGTGAGGAGAGGTAGCCGTCCTTGTGTCTGGACAATGTGAGTCTTCCACGTGGAAGTCTTAGTGATGAGGCTAGGCTGAGGGGGTATAGAAAGGGAACACTGGAATCAGATGCTGGTTTAGTTTAGGTAGTAGTAGGTAGTAGTAGTTAGAGTTAGTGTAGTTAGTAAGTATAGGTAAGTAGTAGTAGAGTAGTAGGTAGTGTAGTGTAGAGTATTAGGTGGTAGTAGTAGAGTAGTAGTAGTGAGGTAGTAGTAGTAGGTAGTAGTGGTAGAGTATTAGGAAAGTTAGTTAGGTTAGATACGTATGGTTATAGAGGTATATAGTAGGTTGGGTAGTAGTAGAGTAGTAGGTAGTAGTAGTAGAGTAGTAGGTAGTAGTGGTAGAGTATTAGGTAGTAGTAGTTAGTTTAGTTAGTTAGTCTAGTATTTATTGTAGTAAATACTAAACAGATTAACAATTTGGGTTAGTCATCATCTGGGTGTTCATATTCCATGCATAGGGACGTACAGGAGATGTGGTTGTGCACCGAGATAACACGAATATTGTTGATGAGTACCAAAAAAACTTAAATGCACTTGCCAGTTACCAGAGCTTGTCAGAGTACAGGACTATTAGTAGTGAAAATATAGTTCGAAATTTCAGTACAAACTCCTTGATTTTTCTAGCATGTTAGTAATTATCTATCTTATTTAAATAAGTTACTGCTCTATTCATTACACTTTATCACTCATTAAACATGACTTCATTATACACTGACTCAATTATAAACTGAACTTCAATAAACAATGATCTCAATTAACATTGAAGTTTAATAACAACTAGTTTATTAACACTGAATTATTAAAACAACTGAAGTTTATATTAAAACAACTGAAGTTTAAATTAAAACAACTGAAGTTTAAATTAAAACAACTGAAGTTTATATTAAAACAACTGAAGTTTAAATAAAAATAACTGAAGTTTAAATAAAAATAACTGAACTTCATATTAAAATAGTTGAATTTCAATTCAAAAGAAATTTTTATCTATTATATTTTGAAATTTATTTGTTTTATTTTGAAGTTCTGTTGTTCTAATTTGAGAGTGAAAAGGTGTATTATGAAAACCCCCAGAAAAGTAACATATTTCTTCCTGCAAACTTTTTCGTATCTTTACCAGAGTGCTGCCAGCAAAGGGAACAGAGGGAAAAAATTATTTATGAAAAGATATACCATTCTTTTAAATATTTTTACACAGCATACTACATAGATAAAGCAACACAGGATGAAGTAACATTCCGTGTATGTTAGTACACATACTGTAGTTATACAAAAGAATACAAGTTACATTTTTGGCACTCAAGAATAGTTGGCACTAAAAAATTTGACTCAAAATTTTTTGCCACTCAAAAAATGTTGGCACTCAAAATATTTTGGCACCCAATTTTTGGGCACTAAAACATTTTGAACCTGAAACCTGTTTTGAAACTTTTGAATTTTTTTAAAACCTGCAAACCTATACTGGCACTCTACATTTAGTACTAACACCATTTTTCTTCAGACACATTTATACATATAAAAAAAGCGAGGGTCAAGATTATAGAAAATACATATTTGCACACTGACTAAGTCGTAACCAATGTCAAAGTTAGGTTACTGAACTATCGGGAGGGAGGGAGGGGGTGAGGGGGGCATTTCGGTCATGTTACGTCACTAATGTCCATGCATTGTATCACCCTGGAGTTATAGTGTTTTGGGACAAATAACAAATGTGGCGTCCAAAAATAAAATACTCTTTAATCTTTCTTTTCATCTATAGCAAGTGGCACTCTCGCCGAAATTTCCACGTAGGCGAGAGTTCCCGGTTGGTGTTTCGGCGAAAATTACGATCGGCGATTTCTGCAAACCGCGTCAAGCAGCCCTTTACAAAAATATTTCTGCAGTGGCTAGTTGATACAATAAACTGAATCCCTGTAAAAAATAAACTACTTATTAATACACACACATCGTAAGAGGAGAGCCGCTTAACCCAGCCTGTTGAGCGGCGGTGGTGTGCAGTGGTGACATCGGCAGGGCGGTGTTGACCTCGACCAAGCTTATCTAGCACTTTATCTATTCCTTGATTTCCCCAGTGTTGCTTTGCGTTACAAGCCTCTCCTCCATGATTACGGGGCTACTCACCACATCCAGGTAAATGTCGGGGTTTATGTCACCGTCTGTCAGCCCGCTTGTCAGGAGGAAGAGGAAGAGAACGCTGCCCGCCTGTCCACCCATCATGCTGTCTCTCTCGCTGCAGCTTGGCGATTCGCGAACTCAGCTTTAAATGCCAGCCAAGGAACACCCGTGAGTCAGCTGATTGCCCGGCTGGATACAACGTGAGGGAGTTATCAAAACTAACACTTATTCAATCAGTAAATAAGATTACTTCAAAGTGTTCCCTCGATAAGCTGTGATATCTATAATAGCTTTGTATGAGGTTTACATGGAGTGGTGTTTGCTTGTGATATTAGCGGTGCTTTGACCTGTAATGGCACTTCCGATTGGCTCGTCAAATGTATTGGTATTATAATTACTGTAGTCACGAGGCCCGCTCAACAAGGCTTCTGAGTTGCGAAGATACCAGTGATCGCTAGATTTTTCATTGAGTTGCGCGAAACTCCTTCCTGCCCGAAACGCGCTCCAGTTTTAAACGAAGGGTTTGTTTCAGTAAATATTTGTCTATTACTTATAGCTTGGGGATGTAAAGTTTGTGTCACTGATAAATATTGTGAAGTAAAACATAATCACTCTGCCGGAATGTCCATACAAGGTTGTTTCTATTCCTGAGGGAAGATTCCTGAGCCAGCACACACACACACACACACACATACATCCTGTTTCTTCCTCAATGGACGGATGTCACTTGCCCGTCATTCTCACACAGTATACACCTTCCCGTCACCTCTTCCTTGATCTTCACTGTGATCTATGGTAGCTTTCCAGGCTGTTAATTAATAGTAAGTGCATATAGTAGTCATGGCTTGGCATCTCTGAGTCTATGGCTGCAGTATAAACTTAATAATCCAGCCTAACCGTGCACGCAAATACTGTAGCCTACTGTTAATTAAAGGTTGTGTTAACAGAGGGAGGATAGCAATGGGTGTGACACAAACTTATAGTGATGACTGTGCTTCTGAACTACTTAGGAACACGTAATGAAAGAAATATTGAGTAAAATACAATGATTTGCACTTTTATTTTGGTTTTTACATGCACAGTGTATGATTGTTCTGCTTGCGTTAGACATACCTCACTTACGCCAATCTGATAGAAAGCATTGATGTAACTATAAACAGACAGAATAGTTAAGGCTGATTCACACTGGCGTTTTTTCGGCATTTTTATAGGACGAGAAATTAAGGGGTCTGGGTCTGGGGCTGGTGTCATGATCGCAATAAGTTTTCAAAAAAAATCACACACTGATCGCTCGGTCTTTCAAGAGACCGACTTCTCGTCCTATAAAAATGCCGAAAAAACGCCAGTGTGAATCAGCCTTTACGGTCACCAGTAGAAAACAGAGAGAAATGGGAAATCACTGTTATCAATGCTTGTAAGTAATAAGTGCGTTGAATATCAGACCCGCTTGACTTGCAAACAAATCGTGATAGAAACAGCCGATGCCCAAGATAAATGATAAGTTATAAGTATAAGATATAAGTTCTAGTAGGTCTTAAAAGAAAATGAGTGATTTATTCAGTATTTGGACGGAGTTGATGAGGAATAACTATAGAGTTTAGATATAAGGATGAGAGCCCACGTCTGTACAACTGAGTATAAAAGAGAGGAATGACTATCAAAAAGAAAGATGACATAAAGGAGGGGGAAAAGTGAGATATGCTTGACCCCTTCACGCTCAAATCTTTCCTTTACTATAAAAAAGTTGTATGTTGTCGAGCCATAAAATTACGAAAAGCAACTTAATA
Source organism: Chionoecetes opilio (assembly GCA_016584305.1). Classification (NCBI taxonomy): domain Eukaryota; kingdom Metazoa; phylum Arthropoda; class Malacostraca; order Decapoda; family Majidae; genus Chionoecetes; species Chionoecetes opilio. The sequence goes on from JACEEZ010005919.1 coordinate 475,187, forward strand.
TACCAAACTAGTTATAGTCGACAGGAATACTAAATAGGTCATATTTATAAAACATTGCTTATAGTCACTAAAAACCGTCTAATGGTAGGCAAATTACAATGGAAATTACGTTCTGGACCTCAAGGGGTTTGCCACGTGACCAACATAGTAATAAAGAAATATAGTACCTACTCAGGAGCGTCATTCATTAATTCATGTCACGTACGGGCTGAATGATGTGGGTTATTATACATGATTATCTACTTTCATAACCGTCCTTCATCGTGACGTGAGGATTGAGAGAGCAGTGAGGATTGAATGCAGTCTTGTCAAAACCAAAATGTTAACCCTTCGCGCCCAGATCTTTCCTTTGCTATATAAAATTGTCTGTTGTTAGCCATAAAATTACGAAAAGTGACTAAATATACCAAATTAGTTAGTGGAAAAGGATACTAAGCAAGTCATATCTCTAAAATATTGCTTATATTCACTAAAAAATTGTCTAATGGTACCCAAATTACAATGGAAATTACGTTCTGGGTCTCAAGGGGTTAACGTTTGGTAAAGTGCCACGCGAAAGTTCTGCGATCATTTTCATATCTATATATAATTAGTGTGTCATGTGGAAAAAATGTCATGATTTAATGGCATGGAAATATATTGATGCAATGATGTATATGTAATGTAACTTTTTTTGGGGGGGTTAAGTTAATTCTAATGTGAATGAAAACGTAGAAATAATAAGTTTCCAGCATGTGAATCAACGCGCAAACACACACACACACACACACATACATACACACACACACACACACTACAATAACAACACTATTATGATAAACAAAACTCAGAAACGATCGTAAATAAATTCTTCATGAACAAATTCACACGGGAAGGCCCAACAAGTGTGTGTGTGTGTGTGTGTGTGGTGTGTGTGTGTGTGAATCATTATCTGGTTTTCCCAGTTACTTAAATTAAATAAAATAATTCTCGAGGGAACAATGGACGTGCGACGTGGGTTTCTCTCTCTCTCTCTCTCTCTCTCTCTCTCTCTCTCTCTCTTTGTTCTCTCTCTCTTTGTCTCTCTCTCTCTCTCTCTCTCTCTCTCTCTCTCTCTCTCTCTCTCTCTCTCTCTCTCTCTCTCTCTCTCTCTCTCTCTCTCTCTCTCTCTCTCTCTCTGGGTAATACACTCACACTCAGTTTCTCAGAATAGTTAACAATTCCCATGTGTGTCTGAACATAAATCAGTTTAATCTTTGGTCGTAAACAGATAACACCATTTCCTCTGTTGCTTCATTAATTCCACTGCATCTCTCTTTCTCTCTTTTTTTCTCTCTCTACCTCTTCTCTCTCTCTCTCTCTCTCTCTCTCTCTCTCTCTCTCCTCTCTCTCTCTCTCTTCTCTTCTCCTCTCTCTCTCTCTCTCTCTCTCTCTCTCTCTCTCTCTCTCTCTCTCTCTCTCTCTCTCTCTCTCTCTCTCTCTCTCTCTTCTCTCTCTCTCTTCTCTCTCTCTCTCTTTCTCTCTCTCTCTCCTCTCTCTCTCTCTCTCTCTCTCTTTGTCTCTCTCTCTTGTCTCTCTCTCTTCTCTCTCTCTCTCTCTCTCTCTCTCTCTCCTCCTCTCTCTCTCTCCTTCCTCTCGTCTCTCCTCTCTCCTCTCTCCTCTCCTCTCTCTCTCTCTCTCTTCTACTCTCCTCTTTCTCGTAGTTACATCCCTGTCGAACATAAACCATTTAACTTGTCTACAAACACCATTCCCCTTTCTCATTATTCCCTCATTCTCTTGCTCTCTTTTCTCTCTTCTCATACTCTATCTACTTCTCATCTTAGTCCTTGCATCCATCTCCTCTATCTACTCATTCTATATCAATCATTCCTTTCTCATCGTCTCTTGTCTCTCCTATTCTCTCTCTTATCCTTTTCTCTTATTTCTCTCTATTCTCTATATCTCTCTATCTCTCTATTTCTCTTCTCTTACTCCTATTCTCTTCTTCTCTCTCTTTTCTTCTCTGTCTCTCTTCTCTGTTCATCATCTCTTCTCTCTTATCTCTCTATTTCTCTTCTTATCTCTCATTTCTCTCTATCTCTCTATTTCTCTCTTACACTTCTCTTTTCTCTTGTATCTCTCTTCTCTCTTATTATCTCTCTCTTCTCTATTATCTCTTTCTCCTCTTCCTCTCATTCTCTCTTTCTCTCTTATTATCTCTCTATTTCTCTTATTTCTCTTTCTCTCTTATCTCTCTATTCTCTTTTATCCTCTTTCTCTTCTTTCTCTTCTCTCTATTTCTCTTCATATCTCTCTCATTCTCATATACCCTTTCTCTATACTCTCTTCTCAT
>JACEEZ010005919.1:482500-485000 GCA_016584305.1 Chionoecetes opilio
TATACAAATCTCTCTCTTTTCCATTAAATTCCTGTCTTATTTCTCAATCACAAATCAGTCTTTGCTTAAAAATACATTTGCTCTATATTTACGTCGGCAGTCACTTCTTTCCGTATTATTGATCTGTCTGTGTGTCTGTCTTGTAATCTTCTGTTCTGTCTATCTGCTTCTTTGTCTGTTTACAATTTATCCGTCTATAGTTTATAATCTATCTATCAATGTATCTATCTATATGTGCATCCATCTATCAACTTGTCCTTCTATAATTTACAATCTATCAATGTATCTATCTATCTATTCACCAATCTATATGTGCATCCATCTATCTTGCTATAGTCTATTCACTTAAGCTGGATTCTTGGGAGCTGCTCGATGCCTACCCGAGTATGTAAGGACGTCGCTGATTGGCTGATGCACGCGGGCTGGGTGGTGATGGTGGTGGTATTTTGGTAGCCTCAGCCAATCAGCGACGTCCTTACATACTCAGGTAGGCATCGAGCAGCTCCCAAGAATCCAGCTTAAGTGAATAGACTATACATATCTATCGATCGTTCTGTCCATCTGTCTTTATCTATTATCTCGCTATATCTATTTCCAGCGGGCAGTATCTAACAGTCTATATACGCGTACCATAATGGGTCAAAACAACCAAGATTAATAGACTACTATCTATTATACCGATACCTATACCTACCTATCTATACTATCTATTATTAAAAGTTTATAGATCTTGAAAACAACAACCTTACCTCAGTTTTCCCGCCTTTCTGACGTCATCGAGTCCTTGCCTGACCACCACCATCGCCACCATCACCACCACCACCATCGCCACCATCGCCACACCCACCACCACCACCACCACCATCACCGCTACCATGACTGAAAAAAAAGAAAAGAGCATACATAACTTTTTTGCTCTGTATATTGTGACATCCACTTCTCCCCTCCCCCCCCCTCTCTCTCTCTCTCTCTCTCTCTTCTCTCTGCCTTTCTCTCTCTCTCTCTCTGTTTTTCTGTCCTCTCTCTCTCTCTCTCCTCTCTTCTCTCTCTTCTCTCTCTCTCTCTCTCTCTCCTCTCTCTCTCTCTCTCTCTCTCTCTCTCTCTCTCTCTCTCTTCTCTCTCTCTCTCTCTCTCTCTCTCTCTCTCTCTCTCTCTCTCTCCCCTGTCCGTCATTGACCTACTAAATAATAATAACACTCACGGGACAAACACTTCAGGAATGCAGTGTTAAAATATTCGCACAATTTTTGGCTCTAATAAATAAAATAAATAAAAGTCCACGTAAATAACCTTGTTTCGCTGATGTATAAATTCTTACCACCATAAAAGTAAAATAAATAAAATATACAAGAACGTACGTAACCCCTTGAGACCCAGAACGTAATTTTTATTGTAAATTGGGTACCATTAGAAGTTTTTTTTTTTAGTGGCAATAAGCAATATTTTAAAGATATGACCTGTTTAGCATCCCTGTCTACTACCTAATTTGGTATATTCATTTACTTTTCATAATTTTATAGCTACCAACATACGATTTTTTATGGCAAAGGAAAGATCTGGGCGTGAAGGTGTTAAAATCATCTAGCATCAAGGGCAACAAAATCACCTTCACAGCACAACGGAATAGCGATACGAATCTTTGCATTTTCTTTATTAACATAAGACCATAAGAAAATAAGGAAGCTACAAGAGGCTGTGAGACCTACACGTGGTAGTTCCTGTCACGTAACACTACCTACATCCACCTTTCATCCCCCTCCATGAAATTGTCAAGCCTCCTTTTAAAACTCCCTATTGACTCTGTACAAACTTATATTACCTGACGCGTGTTTCGAAGCAGGACTAATAGATTACCAAATGAAGGAGCCATAGGAAGGTATATAGGATCATAGGAAGGTCATAGGTATAGGTCATACATAGGATTGTACAAAGTCAGTGTGTCATAAGGTGGATGAGAGAGAGAGGAGAGAGAGAGAGAGAGAGAGAGAGAGAGAGAGAGAGAGAGAGAGAGAGAGAGAGAGAGAGAGAGAGGAGAGAGAGAGAGAGAGAGAGATAAGATAAGATACTTTGATCCTATCTAGACACTTTGCAAGTACCAACTACAAGGTTATTGACTATACAAAGCGCCACCACGCCAGGACGAACTTGGTGGACTCGAACCGCTGACCGAATGCGCAGGGACGCTACACACGCAAGACAACAGCTCTACCAATCGAGCCATCCTGACGGGGGGAGAGAGAGAGAGAGAGAGAGAGAGAGAGAGAGAGAGAGAGAGAGAGAGAAGGAGAGGAGAGAGAGAGAGAGAGAGAGAGAGAGAGAGAGAGAGAGAGAGAGAGAGAGAGAGAGAGAGAGAGATAAGGAAGGGATCACGAAGGAGGTAGGGAGGTAGGGAGGGAGGGAGGGTGGTGGGTCTCTACTACTACTACTACCTCTACTACTACTACTACTGCTATAGCCTCCACCACCACCACCACCCGAGCGTCACATCCTGAGTCTTCGG
>JACEEZ010005919.1:492500-507500 GCA_016584305.1 Chionoecetes opilio
CAATTAGATGATGAAAATACGTCTGGTGTCATATTGCCATCATTACCATTTCCAAATACAAAACTAAATCATGCTGATTCATCACCAGACGGATTTATCATTATCAAATCGTCAAATCGATTTAGTATTGGAAAATATGAAATGCCAAGTTGCCCAACGTTTGGTGGGAGGCCCGGCCGGGGTCCTTCTGAGTCTCTGAGGAACGACCTTGCTCAGTATCAGGGGTCGCGGGAGCGAGTCGTATCGTGCGAGCGAGCATAAGAATGATTATATCATTGCGACAGTGCGAGGGTTAAAACTGTATTTTTATTTGGCACCATGCTAATTTTGATGCTTGCGATGGGCCCCCACCAAAACGGGCCCCAGGCCCCCTACATCCCAAATCCGGCACTGCATGCTTGTGTGCATGTCTGTCTGTCTGTCTATTTGTATGTGTTTGTTTATATGCATGTCTTTCTGCTTGTCTCTTTGTTTGTTTGCATGTCTTTCTGTCTATCTGTCTATATACCAAGTTATCCTCCTTTGACTGATCCCAGACCCCCATTCTTCACTACATCGGGCACCTCCTCTCTTCTAACTTCCCTCCACTCAACCCTTCCCTTCCCTCCTAGCACATCCCTTCCTCCCTCCTACACACCCTCTTCCTCCTCCTGACGCAGAGGTTAAGCAGCGGTGCCCCACGTGGTGTCCCCGCGTGAAGGCCCCCGTGTGTGGCAGTGACGGCAGGACCTACAGCAACACGTGTCGCCTGCGCCTGGTGGCCTGCGCGGGCACGGGCATCACCAAGGTCAAGGACGCGGCCTGCTGTGAGTGGCTACCTGACAGAGACACACGATGGGCTGCCGGGCCGTTTTCTATTCCATGTTGTTTTGATGTGTGAATTTTGGTTTTGGTTTGCATGGCTTGGCACGTGTTTTGTATTGTCCTCCTTTTGTAATCCCTCTTTTTCATTTTGTTATATTATATTTACTCTTTATTGGAACCTCCTCTCATAGAAGTGAAAATGGAACACCCTTATTCATGTTGTTTTGATGTGTTTGATTGCGTGAAATTTGAGTTTTTATTTGCCTGGCTTGGCACGTGTGTTGCATTGTGTTCCTTCCCTAATTCCCTCTTTAAATACATTTTTTCTACCATTTAGGGGAGAGCGGGGCAGGTTGCATCGAGAGTAGGTTGCATCATTGCCTCTAACTCGCATATTATCACACGTACATCGTCTTAATACTACTACTACTACTACTACTCCTACTATAAACTACTACTACTACAACTACAACAATAATAATAATAAAAAGTTAATGCGAGTTAGAGGCAATGATGCAACCTACCCTCGATGCAACCTGCCCCGCTCTCCCCTACTCCCTTACCGTCAATAACACTATAGTCGCCACTGCACTAATGTCGCCAGGCGCCATATATTACGAATTTTAGCAGCGCTACTGATTTGTATGTGCCACTGAAGAGGCATATACAGTAGTTTATATTATGTACCTGTCTTCAGTGGCACATATATATCAGTAGTGATGCTAAAATTCGTAATATATGGCGCCTGGCGACATTAGTGCAGTGGCGACTATAGTGTTATTGACGGTATGAGAGTAAATGGAATACCCTATATATAAGATTTTAGGTTGCGCTTTAGGCAGTAGAAGAATACGTTTTGAAGACTAGCGAACATTGATCTATATAGCGTGAAGAACATAAGAACATAAGAACATAAGAAAATAAGGAAGCTACAAGAGGCCGCGAGGCCTACACGTGGTAGTTCCTGTCACCTAACACTACCTACATCCACCTTTCATCCCCATCCATGAACCTATCCAGCTCCCCTTTAAAGCTCCCTAATGACTCCGCACTAACTACCTGTCTACTGAGACCATTCCACTCATTCACCACCCTATTTGTGAACCAGTTTTTCCCTATTTCCTTTCTAAATCTACGCTTTTCCAGCTTGAATCCGTTACTTCTTGTTCTACCCTGGTTAAAAGCCGTAAGAACTTTTCCTACCTCTCCTTTATTAAATCCCTTTATCCACTTAAAAACTTCTATCAGATCGCCCCTTACTCTGCGTCTCTCGAGTGAGTGTAATTTTAATAACTTCAATCTCCTCTCATAACTAAAGTTACGCATCCCTTGTATCATTTTGGTCATCCTTCTCTGCACTTTTTCTAACAACACTATATCCATCCTGTAATATGGAGACCAAAACTGAACTGCATAGTCTAGGTGAGGCCTGACTAGAGCCAGATAAAGCTTTAGAATAACTTCCGCACTTCTACTTTTAACACTTCTGGTAATAAATCCTAATACTCTATTAGCTCTATTTCTGGCCTCAATACATTGTTCCTAGGTCGGAGGTCTGGGCTCACCCTCACTCCAAGATCTTTTTCACCTTCTGATCTTTTCAGCGATACATTGCTTATGGTGTATCTATTACCAGGGTTTTTTCTACCAACATTCATAACGCTACATTTATCAATATTAAATTCCATCTGCCATCTGACTGCCCACTCGTTAAGTTTATCTAAGTCTCCCTGCAATATGTTTACGTCAGACTGTGATCCAATAATCCTACCTAACTTAGTATCATCAGCAAACTTGCTGATATCACTGCTAATCCCACTATCCAAGTCGTTGATGTAAATCAAAAATAGTAATGGGCCCAAAACAGACCCTTGTGGAACTCCACTTGTTACCAGTCCCCATTCAGATTTGGAACCATTAATTGTAACCCTTTGTTGCCTATTACTTAGCCAAGCTCTGATCCAATGAAGAACCTTCCCATCGATACCATGAGCCCTAACCTTATTTAAGAGTCGCTCGTGTGGTACTTTGTCAAATGCCTTACTAAAGTCCAGATATATTATATCATAATCCTTATCATTATCTGCCGTCTCATAAACTTTCCTATAAAAACTCAATAAATTGGTGAGACATGACCTACCCTTGGTGAATCCATGTTGTGAATCATTGATCAAACTATGTTTATCTAAGTGCTCTCTAATGTTTTTTGCAATAATAGATTCCAATAATTTACCCACCACTGATGTTAGACTTACGGGTCGATAATTTGACTTTAGTCCTCTGTCTCCCTTCTTAAATATGGGAACAACATTTCCTTTCCTCCACAATAATGGCACATCGCCTATCTCAACCGATTTCCTAAAAATGTGCACTAACGACTCACTAACAACCTCCTTGCAGGCAAAAGCGTTGCTTGTGAAGGCAAAAACATTACACGCCCTAACCTTATTTGCCATTATTTCTTCCATTACTATTCATCACACACGCCCTAACCCTCATACCCGTCCCCAGCGGCTTCAGGAGGGCGCAGCAATAGGCCGTGTCCAGTGGCATGCCCTTACAACTACGCCCCTGTGTGTGGCTCCAACGGCGTGGCCTACCCGAACCCCTGCACTCTGGAAGCCGCTGCATGCAAGGACTCCTCTATCACCTTGGCTTATCAGGGCGCATGCGGTAAGATAGCAAAGGCCAGACACACTTAAAGAACCTTACTAATGCATGATAAGAAGACTATGATATGTATTATAGGACGTATTGATAAGTATGTTTGTAAGCTATGTATGAGGGAACTTATCAGGGAGCATGCGGTAAGATAACAAAGGCCAGACACACTTAAAGAACCTCACTATACTCGCCGCACGTTAAGTTGGCGAAAATGGGGCCCCTTCATTCCCCCCTTCCGAACGCACGGGATTGGCTGAGGTGTTGGGTGTTGTGTGAGAACGCCTTACTCCAAGTTCCGCCCTAAAACACAACACCTCAGCCAATCCCGTGCGTTCGGAAGGGGGAGTGAGACGGCCCCATTTTCGCCAACTTAACGTGCGGCGAGTAACATGTTAAGAAGGCGATGATAATTATAACCTATAGGAGGAAGTATATTATTGATAAGTCTTGATAAGTCTGCATGTATGTATGAGTGTTAGTGTGTATAGTGTGTGTATTCTTGACAGAGGAACAAAGCGATCAGGGTGTAGCGTCGTGCCCTAAAGTATGCACCTTCGAGTACGCGCCGGTGTGTGGCAGTGACGGCGCCACGTACGCCAACCCCTGCATCCTCCGCGTCGCCGCCTGTACCGCTAACCCTTCGCTGCGGGTGGCGTACCAGGGGGCCTGTGGTGAGGCCCCATACTAACTACTACTACTACTACTACTACTATGACTACTACTACTACTACGACTTCTACTACCACTACTACTACTACTACTACTACTACTACTACTACTACTACTACTGCTACTACTACTACTACTACTACTACTACTACTACTACTACTACTACTACTACTACTACCGCTGCTGCTACTACTACTATTACTATTTCTACTACTACTACTACTACTACTACTACTACTACTACTACTACTACTACTACTACTACTACTACTACTACATCCTTACACCACTCCTCCCGTCACTTGATAGCTTCGTTTTAAATTCCTTATCTATTACTTTACCTTTTCCCTCCTTTTATCTCTCCTCTCCTTCTTTTATCTCTATTTCCTTCACTTTATTAACCCCTCTCTTCTTCCTCCTCCTCTTTCCCTCACAACACTAAACTCCCTCTTCCTCTTCCTCCTCCTCCTTCCCCCCTTTCCAAAAAACCCTAACCCTCACAGTACGATAACTTTGCAACTCTTACGGCTACAAACGCAACACTGATGTATAAAAATGAAAAGAAATCAAGCTGAAAAAACCCAGCTTAGCACATATAGCAAAAATAAGTAACTGAGGAAGACCTGTTGATTGTTTTGAAGCAGCCTTGACGTGACACTGAATTCTCTGATAAATATTGTAATTATAAAAACACCTCAGCCATTACCTTACGAACTCTGGTTAGATACGAGGAAGAACTGGTCGAGTGAGAATAAGATGGAAAAGGAGAGGAAATGAGAGCAAGGATTAGTGAAGGATAAGTGTGTTGCAAAGTGAAATCATTAGCCTATGTTGGTATCATTATTCTGCATTTTGACTGTGTGTGTGTGTGTGTGTGTGTGTGTGTGTGTGTGTGTGTGTGTGTGTGTGTGTTGTGTGTGTGTGTGTGTGTGTGTTGCGTGCGTGCGTGTGTGTGTGTGGTGTGTGTGTGGTGTGTGTGTGTGTGTGTGTGTGTGTGTGTGTGGTGTGTGTGTGTGGTGTGTGCGTGTGTTGCGTGTGTGCGTGCGTGCGTGTGGTGTGTGTTGTGTGTGTGTGGTGTGTGTGTGTGCGTGTGTGTGTGTGTGTGTATGCGTGTGTGTATGCGTGTGTGTGTGTGTGTGTGTGTGTACTAACCTTAATTCAAACAAGTGTAAAACATGTTTGCAATGACGGAAACTTAACACTATAGACCAACTACTAAACAATGTCATAAATGTACTCCTGATAAAAATAATCCTAATATAATAGTTATGGCAAATACAGTAGTTGATAATACAGCACAATTACCTTTAAAAAATCAACTGGCATATATATACTATCTATCTATTGTAACCCTGTATAGTTATAATGCTGACGTATACAACATGTAGTTATGATCCACTTATTAATGTGACGCCAAAAAAGCATGCTGGACTAGTGTTTTCTTTACTCCTTGACACCAAAAACTAGTCACGTCACGCTTAGAGAGGCACGTAACGGCACCGACAGCATAAAAACCACCCTTAATGCCTATCATAAGCAGTAATTAAGCACGATAATCACCCGTACGGCTTCCCTTCCCCTCTCGATCTTGTTAGCCTCTCACACCTGAGTCCTGTTACTGAAAAGGTGTGTACAGGCTCCGTAGAGTTGCCTTAAGGGGTTTAGAATAAGATGCCTGTTTGTGTTTGCATGTTCTGAGGATGATATGGCATGTGGCACGTTCTTGATGTTAATGACAATAAAATGATATTAGAGTAGTAGTAGTAGTAGTATAGTAGTAGTAGTAGTTAGTAGTAGTAGTAGTAGTAGTAGTAGTAGTAGTAGTAGTAGTAGTAGTAGTAGTAGTAGTAGTGATAATAATGATAATAATAATAGCTATTAAGATGAAGATACTGATACTATTGCTGTTATTATTACTACCACGACTTTTAGCACCAATAATGATGATGATAATGATAACATCAGTAGTAATAACAATGACAACAACAAAAACAACAACAATAATATTAGTAGTAATAAATAATAATAAAAATAATAATAATAATAGTAACACACAAAAAATAAACACTACTCCCTACACTACTACTACTAACTATACAAAAACTACTACTACACTACAAAAACTACTACTACTACTACTACTACCACTGCACTGCATCTATCACTGCACCTAACCTAACCTAACCTCCTGTCCCCTTCATTTCCCGTCCCCTTACAACACTCAACACGTCATTCTTCTATAGTATCCCCTTCAACCTACCCCAACACATAAAAACCATAAGAACATAAGAAAATAAGGAAGTACAAGAAGCCGCGAGAACCTACACGGGGTAGTTCCTGTTACTCTTAATACTACCTAAAACCCAAACCTTTCATCCCCATCCATGAAAAAATCTAGCTTCTTTTTAAAGCTCCCTAATGACTCCGCACTAACTACCTGACTACTGAGTCCATTCCAGTCATTTACCACTCTATTTGTGAACCGTTTTTCCTTTTTCTTTTTAAAATCTACGCTATTCCCCGCTTGAATCCGTTACTTCTTGTTCTACCCTGACACTAGCCGTAAGAACTTTTCCCCACATCACCTTTTTTTGTTTTATAGAGTTGCCGGCCAGCCACGCCCCCCTGCCCCCCTCCGTCGCGGGACCACGACCCGGTGGTGGCGTGCGGGGAGACCTCGGCAAACCGTGCACCCCGGAGTTATTTCCTGCCGCGACAGCTCCGTCACCCTGGCGCGGGCGGCGTGTGGTGGTGGGTGGTTGATTTAATCCAAAAAAGGGGGAAATGTGCCAGACATCAAGGGCATAGGCACTATGGGAAGCATATACAGGGAGGGGGTTTTAGGAAATATGAAAAGGTGAGGGGAAGGGAAAGAACGGAATGTTACAGCAGGGTGGTTATCAGATGCAGGAGTGGATTTTTGGAAGAAGGAGGTTAAATTGTCCAGGGAGAAGGAGGGGGTTCCCGGGGAATGTCCGCATGACAGGGAGGGCGGGAAAGGGGTACAAATGAGGGAAAGGGAAGGACGGGCAGGAGTAAGTGGGGGGAGGATATTTTGGACTGTTGGACATGAGAGGAAATTTACAGGGTGAGCAAGGGTTTGGGAGGAGCGGACAGAGATGGAGTGTGTGGGTTGTTGGCCTTGCGTTTTTTGTCTCTGGTTCCCGTATCTTCCCCCCGGGCGGTTTGTTTCATGCGGGATTTATCTTTTTTGGTTTTTCCCCCTTTAGGCGGGTCACGAAAAAGGGGATCCCGCCCAATTACGAGGGGTTTTCTTTCTGGGTTTTTTTTCATTTTTTTCTCTTTTCATCACAAAAGGGTGGCCGAGAGAAGAGAGAGAGAGGAGAAGAAGAGAGAGAGGAGAGAGAGAGAAGAGGAAAAGGAGAGAAGGGTCCGCAAGAAAAAAACCCCTTAATTTCATTCACTATAAAAAAGACAGTAACAGGGAAATTTAGAAAGGGCATATAGTTGGGTCAAATTTAGTTTGGGAGGCGTCTCGTCACTCCCCTTTTAAGCGGGTGGCAAGGGTTTGGGAGAGACGTAGCTCGAATGTGTAGCGTCCCTTCGCATTCGGTCAGCGGTTCGAGTCCCCTATTTTGTGCTGACGTGGTGGCGCTTTTTTATAGTCAATAAACCCTTTTTTTGGTACTTGCAAAGTGTCTAGATGATAAAATATCTTTTCTTATCCTCTCTTAAGAATTTTTGTCGTAGGAAGGGGGAAAAAAAAAAAAAATTTTACCGGTTTTTTTTTCCTTTTTTTTTTTCGTTGTTGTTTTTAAAATTTTTTCGTTTTCTGTTTCACCGCTAATTTTCGTGAACGTTTAAATTTTCCCTTTTATTATCTTTTTTTTTCCTTCCTTAATTATCCCCTTTAAAATTATCCGATTTTTTCTCCTGAAACCGTGATTTTTTTGTGTGTGTGGTGTGTCTACTAACTTAATTCAAACAAGTGTAAAACATGTTTGCAATGACGGAAACTAACACTCTAGACCAACTACTAAACAATGTCATAAATGTACTCCTGATAAAAATAATCCTAATATAATAGTTATGGCAAATACAGTAGTTTATAATACAGCACAATTACCTTTAAAAAATCAACTGGCATATATATACTATCTATCTATTGTAACCCTGTATAGTTATAATGCTGACTTATACAACATGTAGTTATGATCCACTTATTAATGTGACGCCAAAAAAGCATGCTGGACTAGTGTTTTCTTTACTCCTTGACACCAAAAACTAGTCACGTCACGCTTAGAGAGGCACGTAACGGCACCGACAGCATAAAAACCACCCTTAATGCCTATCATAAGCAGTAATTAAGCACGATAATCACCCGTACGGCTTCCCTTCCCCTCTCGATCTTGTTAGCCTCTCACACCAGATTCCTGTTACTGAAAAGGTGTGTACAGGCTCCGTAGAGTTGCCTTAAGGGGTTTAGAATAAGATGCCTGTTTGTGTTTGCATGTTCTGAGGATGATATGGCATGTGGCACGTTCTTGATGTTAATGACAATAAAAATGATAGTAGTAGTAGTAGTAGTAGTAGTAGTAGTAGTAGTAGTAGTAGTAGTAGTAGTAGTAGTAGTAGTAGTAGTAGTAGTAGTAGTAGTAGTAGTGATAATAATGATAATAATAATAGCTATTAAGATGAAGATACTGATACTATTGCTGTTATTATTACTACCACGACTTTTAGCACCAATAATGATGATGATAATGATAACAGCAGTAGTAATAACAATGACAACAACTAAAACAACAACAATAATAATTAGTAGTAATAATAATAATAATAATAATAATAATAATAATAATAGTAACACACAAAAAATAAACACTACTACTACTACTACTACTACTACTACTACTACTACCACTGCACTGCATCTATCACTGCACCTAACCTAACCTAACCTCCTGTCCCCTTCATTTCCCGTCCCCTTACAACACTCAACACGTCATTCTTCTATAGTATCCCCTTCAACCTACCCCAACACATAAGAACATAAGAACATAAGAAAATAAGGAAGCTACAAGAAGCCGCGAGACCTACACGAGGTAGTTCCTGTTACTCTTAATACTACCTACATCCACCTTTCATCCCCATCCATGAAAAAATCTAGCTTCTTTTTAAAGCTCCCTAATGACTCCGCACTAACTACCTGACTACTGAGTCCATTCCAGTCATTTACCACTCTATTTGTGAACCAGTTTTTCCTTTTTCTTTTTAAAATCTACGCTATTCCAGCTTGAATCCGTTACTTCTTGTTCTACCCTGACTACTAGCCGTAAGAACTTTTCCTACATCACCTTTATTGTTATTATAGGAGTTGCCGGCCAGCCACGCCCCCCCTGCCCGCCCTCCTGTCGCGGCACCTACGACCCGGTGTGTGGCAGTGACGGGCAGACCTACGGCAACCAGTGCACCCTGGAGCTAGTGTCCTGCCGCGACAGCTCCGTCACCCTGGCGCGGCGCGGCGTGTGTGGTGAGTGGGTGGATTGATTTAATGCCAAAAAAGGGGAATGTGCCAGACATCAGAGGTCATATGGCACTATGGCAAAGCATATAAAGGGGAGGGGTTATAGGAAAATAGTGAAACGATGAGGGAAGGGGAAAGAACGGAATGTTACAGCAGGATGGTTAGATCAGATGCAGGATGTGGATTTGTTGGAAGAAGGAGGTTAAATTGTCCAGGGAGAAGGAGGGGGGTTCCGGGAGAATGTCCGCATGACAGGGAGGTCGGGAAAGGGATGACAAATGAGGGAAGGAACTGGAGCGGGCAGGAGTAAGATGGGGGCAGGATATTAGGACATGTTGGACAGTGAGAGGAACTTGACAGGGTGAGCAGAGGGTTGGGGAGGAGCGTGACATGAGATAGGAGTGTGTGAGGTTGGTATGGCCTATGCGTTTTTTGTCTCTGGTTCTCCGTATCTTCCTCTCTCGGACGGTTTGTTTCGTGCGGTGAGTTGATCTTGTTGTGTGTCCCCTTCAGGCGGGTCACAGAAAACGGGGATGCACCGCCTAATTATGATGGTTATGCTTGCTGGGTTTGTTTTCAGTTTTTTCTTTTACATCACAAAGGACTGGCCGAGAGAGAGAGAGAGAGAGAGAGAGAGAGAGAGAGAGAGAGAGAGAGAGAGAGAGAGAGAGAGAGAGAGAGAGAGAGAGAGAGAGAGTCCGCAAGAAAAAATCCGCTTAATTGTCATCTTATAATAATATAAGCGAAAGTGTGTCTGTCTGTGTGTGTGTGTGTGTTGTGTGTGTGTGGTATAGGTTCCGCCCCCGTGGCGCAAACACCTCATATGGCACATTTTTGGAATCAGGTTGCCAGGGGAAGGTCATAAGCCCACTTATGAGATGATCCGATCACTGTTTTTTTTTTTTTTTTTTTTAGCAGCCTATTAGCGAGAATTGTGAAAACAAAGTGGGTTGCGAGAATTGAGGAAGCCTTGATGTAGGGTGATGGGTAATGGGTGAGTGAATGGGTGGGGTGATGGGTAATGGGTGTGGGGTGATGGGTGAGTGAATGGGTGGGGGGTGATGGGTTGGGGGTGATGGTGATGGGTGAGGGAATAGGGGGGGGGTGATGGGTAATCTATAATAATATAAGCGAAAGTGTGGTCTGTCTGTCTGTCTGTGTGTGTGTGTGTGTGTGTTGTGTGTGTGTCTGGATAGGTTTCGCCCCCCGTGGCGCAATCAACTCATATGGCACATTTTTGGAACTGGGTTGACCAGGGGAAGGTTTTAAGCCCAGTTATGAGATGATCCGATTTTTTTTTTTTTTTTTTTTTTTTAGCAGCCTATTAGCGATAATTGTGAAAAAAAGTGGTTGCGAGAATGAGGAAACCTTGATGTAGGGTGATGGGTAATGGGTGAGTGAATGGGTGGGGTGATGGGTAATGGGTGTGGGGTGATGGTGTGAGTGAATGGGTGGGGGGTGAGGGGTGATGGGTGAGGGAATAGGTGGGGGGTGATGGGTAATGGTAAATATATAGCGAAAGTCTGTCTCTGTCTGTGTGTGTGTGTGTGTGTGTTGTGTCTGGTATAGGTTCCGCCCCCCGTGGCGCAATCACCTCATATGGCACATTTTTGGAATCGGGTTGACCAGGGAAGGTTTTAAGCCCAATTATGAGATGATCCGATCAATTTTTTTTTCTTTTTTTTTTAGCAGCCTATTAGCGATAATTGTGAAATAAAAGTGGGTTGCGAGAATTGAGGAAACCTTGATGTAGGGTGATGGGTAATGGGTGAGTGAATGGGTGGGGTGATGGGTAATGGGTGTGGGGTGATGGGTGAGTGAATGGGTGGGGGGTGATGGGTTGGGGATGATGGGTGATGGGTGAGGGAATAGGTGGGGGGTGATGGGTAATGTGGTGAGTGAATGGGTGGGGGTGATGGGTAATGGGTGAGTGAATGGGTGGGGGGTGATGGTTAATGGGTGAGTGAATGGGTGGGGGGAATACATACATTTCTACATCCATGATTTCAGGAAAGTTAGAAGGGGTATCTGGAGAGTCCATGTTTGGTGGGCCGAAGGCCACCAAACACCGGTGGTGGGCCGAAGGCCCACCAATAGCCCTCCGCAGGAGCTAGCCAAAAAGTCGCCCGGAGGGCGGCTTTGCGGGCTAGTCACTATAAAGAAGACAGTAACAGGATAATTATATTATAGAAAGGTCATATAGTTGGGTCAATTTAGTTGGGAGGCGTCTCGTCACTCCTCTCTTGAAGCAGGGTGGCAAGGTTGGTAGAGACGTGAGCTCGCAATGTGTATCGTCCCTGCGCATTCGGTCAGCGTTCGAGTCCGCCTAGTTCGTGCTGACGTGGTGGCGCTTTGTATAGTCAAAACTTGTGGTTGGACTGCAAGTGTCCTAGTGAGGAGTGCTTAGTATCCCTGAAATTGTCAGGGTAGAGGGCCCGGTAACTTTTCCGCTTCCTTAACAAATGTTGTTTCAGATCTTCTCCCTTTTCTTTCCCTTTCTCTCTTCTCTCCTCTCTCTCTCCTCTCTCTCTCTCTCTCCTCTCTCTCTCTCTCTCTCTCTCTCTCTCTCCTCTCTCTCTCTCCTCTCCTCTCTCTCTTTCTCTCTTCTTCTCTCTCTCTCTCTCCTCTCTCTCCTCTCTCTCTCTCTCCTCTCTCTCTCTCTCTGCTTCCTCTCTCTCTCTCTCTCTCTCTCTCTCTCTCTCCCTCTCCCTGCACCCTTACTGTTAATATAGACTCGGTCTGTGGTATGTTTATGATGTCTAATTATCCTTCACCTAAACCAAACTTATCCCGCTGATAAAGTCTGTTTGATCTTCCTGGAATTCATTAATCTCATCTAAACATAATTTTCATCTCCATAAAGCTTGCAGAATATACTAATTTGTGTGTGTGTGTGTGTGTGTGTGTGTGTGTGTGTGTTGTGTGTGTGTGTTGTGTGTGTGTGTGTGTGTGTGTATTCATCTCGTTCCTATATCTATGAATAACCAACAACCATGTATACCTACTATCCATCTATCTATTGTAACCCTGTATGTATAGTTATGCTCCCCTTATATCGGTGTTACATAGACTTCCTACATCTATCTTCTAAACCTCCATATAATACTATCTTCTTCGCCCTTACATCCACACACCTTCTAAAGTCTACTCCTCTTCCCACCTTCGCCCCTCTACTCTGTTTTTTTGTAATGGGGCGAAAGGCGAAGAATCCGAAGAGGCGAAAAATCCTGCCCCCTTACTGCTTATACTGACTGATATTTAATGCCAGGAGAAGGGAATACTACGCTTCTTCTCAATTTCAACTGTATTTGATCATAGTTAACCAGTTAACCATATGTATATATCAGGTAAACTTAGGCATACTTTTAAGCATGAGACCTTATGATAGAATGGAATTTATTGCCTCGTAAAAAAAAGACACTAGTAAAGAAGTATATAGTACAGCAAACGGAGGACCTTTGTGACATACCGAGTGTTCCCTTCTGCAGGAGTGGCCTTCAGTACGTGCCCTGACGTGTGCCCCGAGGTGGAGGAGCCCGTGTGTGGCAGCGACGGCGTCACCTACACCAACGAGTGTGTCTTCAGATCCTCCACGTGCAGGGACACCACCGGCAGCGTCACCACCACCGCCGGGGAGTGCGGTGAGGGCGTGGATCCTTACCTTGGCTTATACGCACAGCTGAAATAGAGAAATGATTGAACCCCTTCACGCCCAGATCTTTCCTTTACTATAAAAAATCGTCTGTTGTTAGCCATAAAATTACGAAAAGTAACTTAAAATACCAAATTACTTAGTCGACAAGGATACTAATAGGTCATATCTATAAAACATTGCTCATATTCACTAAAAACGTCTAATGGTACCCAAATTACAATGGAAATTACGTTTTGGGTCTCAAGGGGTTAAATAGGCTAGTGTGGCATATAGAGATAGACGTATACTCGCCGCACGTTAAGTTGGCGAAAATGGGGCCCCCTCACTCCCCCCTTCCGAACGCACGGGATTGGCTGAGGTGTTGGGTGTTGGGGCTTTAGGGCGGAACTTGGAGTAAGGCATTCTCACCCTACACCCAACACCTCAGCCAATCCCGTGCGTTCGGAAGGGGGGAGTGAAGTAGCCCCATTTTCGCCAACTTAACGTGAGGCAAGTATAATTAGGTAAAGACATAAAACTATAGCATGTTCTGATATTTCTACCCCTCCTCCTCCTCCTTCGCCCCGTACAGCTGCCACGACCGAGCGCCCCTGCCCCGTCCTGTGTCCGGCCCGGTACGAGCCTGTCTGCGGCACGGATGGCAAGACGTACCCCAACCAGTGCGTCTTGGAGTCCGAGGCGTGCTTTGACCCGACGCTCGCCATGGCCAACACGGGACAGTGCCGTAAGTGTCACTCTTCTATCATTCTTTCCCCTCCCAGGTTTCCATTTTTTTTCCTTCAAATTTTCCAATCTTGTTATATTTTCCATTTTTTCGAGAACTATAAATAATGAAAAACGCAATATATACAAGCACGAATTAGTATGACTTAGACTGACTTAGAACTGACTCACTTAGACTGACTTAGAACTGACTCCCTTAGATTGACTTAGAACTGACTGACTTAGAACTGACTGACTTAGACTGACTTAGAACTGACTGACTTAGAACTGACTGACTTAGACTGACTTAGAGCTGACTGACTTAGAACTGACTGACTTAGACTGACTTAGAACTGACTGACATATGACTTAGAACTGACTGACTTATATGACTTAGAACTGACTGACTTATATGACTTAGAACTGACTGACTTATATGACTTAGAACTGACTGACTTATATGACTTAGAACTGACTGACTTAGACTGACTTAGAACTGACTGACTTATATGACTTAGAACTGACTGACTTAGACTGACTTAGAACTGACTGACTTATCTGACTTATATGACTGACTGACTTATCTGACTTATATGACTGACTGACTTAGACTGACTTAGAACTGACTGACTTAGACTGACTTATAACTGACTGACTTAGACTGACTTAGAACTGACTGACTTAGACTGACTTAGAACTGACTCACTTAGACTGACTTAGAACTGACTGACTTAGACTGACTTAGAACTGACTGACTTAGACTGACTTAGAACTGACTGACTTAGACTGACTGACTTAGACTGACTTAGAACTGACTGACTTAGACTGACTTAGAACTGACTGACTTACTGACTTAGAACTGACTGAATTAGACTGACTTAGAACTGACTGACTTAGACTGACTTAGAACTGACTGACTTAGACTGACTTAGAACTGACTGACTTAGACTGACTTAGAACTGACTGACTTTGACTGACTTAGAACTGACTGACTTAGACTGACTTAGAACTGACTGA
>JACEEZ010005919.1:515000-517500 GCA_016584305.1 Chionoecetes opilio
TATTTCTTAGTCAACATGTAATGACATGAAATCATGAAATGACGCGTTTTTCTTTCTATTTGTTAACTTACTTATTATATACTCCATGAGCTTCCGTGTGTGTGTGTGTGTGTGTGTGTGTGTGTGTGTGTGTGTGTGTGTGTGTGTGTGTGTGTGTGTGTGTGTGTGTGTGTGTTTTACATCACAAAGGACTGGCCAAGGGCACAACAAAAATGGGTAACACAAAGCCCGCTTAGTTGCCAGTCCCTATAAAGAAGACAGTAAGAGAATAAAATAAAAACAGAGGGGTAGGCCAATTTAGTTCGGGAGGTGTCTTGTTACTCTTCTTTTGAAAAGATTTAAGTCATAGGAAAGTGGAAAAATAGAAACAGGAAGAGAGTTCCAGAGTTTACCAGTGAAAGGGATGAAAGAGTAAAGAAGATACTGATTAACTATTGCATTAGGAAGATGGACAGAATAGGGATGAGAATGAGTAGAAAGTCTTGTGCAGCGAGGCCGCGGGAGGGGGGGGAGGCATGCAGTTAGCAAGTTCAGAAGAGCAGTGAGCATGAAAATAACGGTAGAAGAGAGCAAGAGAAGCAACATTGCGGCGGTGATTTAAAGATTGAAGACAGTCAGTCAGAGGAGAGGAGTTGATGAGACGAAAAGCTTTTGACTCGACCCTGTTTAGGAGAGCTGTATGAGTGGATCCTCCCCAAACATGTGAGACATACTCCATACATGGGCGGATAAGGCCCCTGTAGAGAGCAAGCAATTGGGAGGGAGAAAAAAAAGGACGCAGACGCCACAGGACACCTAACTTCTTAGAAGCTGTTTTAGCAAGAGATGAGATGTGAGATTTCCAGTTCAGATTTTTAGTAAAGGATAGTCCTAGAATGTTCATTGTAGAAGAAGGAGACAGTTGAGTGTCATTGAAGAAGAGGGGATAGTTATCTGGTAGGTTTTGTCGAGTAGATAGGTGAAGAAATTGGGTTTTTGAGGCATTGAACAAAACAAGGTTTGCTTTTCCCCAATCAGAAATTATAGAAAGATCAGAAGTTAGGCGCTCGGTGGCATCTCTCCGTGAATCACTTAGTACCTGTTGAGTTGGACGTCTCATCGTGTGTGTGTGTGTTGTGTGTGTGTGTGTGTGTGGTGTGTGTGTGTGTGTGTGTGTGTGTGTGTGTGTGTGTGTGTGTGTGTGTGTTGTGTGTATGTGTATGTGTGTGTGTGTGTGTGTGTGTGTGTTGTGTGTGCAAAGAAGCAATACAAACACGTCACAGGTTAGCCTAGAAAAAAATTATATAAGAGCGTCGACAAGTATGACATGGCTTGTACACTGTTCTGTAATACACACAAACCTACCTTACTACACACACACACACACACACACACACACACACACACACACACACACACACACACACACACACACACACACACACACACACACACACACACACACACACACACAACACACCACACACACACACACACACACACACACACACACACACACAAGCATAGAGGACCCTGCCATCATTGTTTACCTGCCTAACACACACACACACACACACACACACACACACACACCACGCACACACGCACACACAACCATTATGCTGTTCTATACCCAAGCTAAAGAGAACGTTACATAATACTCTTTTAAAGCTTTAGGAAGAGGAAAAGAAAGAAGAGGAGGAGGTGGGGAAGGGGGAGGAAGACAAAGAGGAGGAGGAGGAGGAGGAGGAGGAGGAGGAGGAGGAGGAGGAATACATAGGAATAACAGACACCAGGAGACCTATTGGTCCATAACGAGTGTATCTGTTCTACTACATACTACTAACTATCAACTACTTGTAAGAAAACAGTTGGAAAAGGATACCATGTCCCTAAAGAAGATAGGAACATGGAAGTTTCGTAGTGCAGAATGATAGGATATGAAATATACTAACTACAACTACCACTAACACTAATCGATCCGGGGGACTAAAATATGAATTCGCAGGGCACTATCAATACCCATTTACTTTACAGTGCGCGTCAAGTCTGTTTTTAAAGGTAGTTATTGTGCTGGCTTCGACAACATTTGCTGGTAACTTGTTCCATCGATCAACAACTCTAACATTGAAATAATTTTTACGGAGATCTGTGATGCAGCGTTGACCGTTTAGTTTTAAACCATTATTTCTTGTTGTCACTTGAGGAGAAGGCTCGAATAGGTTCTCTTGATTAATGACATCAAATCCTTTTAGGATCTTAAAGGTTTCTATCAAGTCCCCACGGATTCTACGATCCTTTAAGGAAAACATATGAGGAGGAGGAGGAGGAGGAGGAGGAGGAGGAGGAGGAGGAGGGAGGAGGAGGAGGAGGAGGAGGAGGAGGAGAATGATAGACCCTAGATAATATTCCTGATAGCGTAGCAGCTTTATTTTGTCAGTCATCTAACTTTTTTCCCATTATATTTCTTTCTTTCGGTGACCGTAATCAAGGTGAAAGACCTCTCTCTCTCTCTCTCTCT
>JACEEZ010005920.1:0-7500 GCA_016584305.1 Chionoecetes opilio
GTCCAGGCTCTCCCCGGGGTGGTTATTCTTAGGCCGGGGCGGGATTGCCAAACTTAAACTGCAGAGCGCCACTTTCGCCCTTGTGGCACTCCTCTGCTCGCTTACACTTTCCTTGGCATCCCAGACCAATTTGGCAGCGAGGAGGGCGGAGAAGTGAGCCCTCTTGCCCTGTTGATGGGAGGGAGGGAAGGGAGGGATGGGAAGGGAAGGGAAGGGAAGGGAAGGGAAGGGAAGGGAAGGGAAGGGAAGGGAGGTAAGGGAAGGGATGAAGGAGAGAAATGTTGATGTTATTGACCAGTTTGCGTCAACAAGGCCGCTATACCAACACCGCTACTTCTCTCCTCCTCCTCCTCCTCCTCCTCCTCCTTCTTTGCCTCCTCCTCCTTCTTTTGCCCTCCCCTCCTCCTCCTCCTCCTCCTCCTCCTCCTCCTCCTCCTCCTCCTCCTTTTACTCATCCATCCTTTATGTTATTCAGGAAACTCTCTATCTTTCTGTGTGTGTGTGTGTGTGTGTGTGTGTGTGTGGGGTGTGTGTGTGTGTGTGTGTGTGTTGTGGGGGGTGTGTGTGTGTGTGTGTGTGGTTTTGTGTTTTGTTTTTGTGTGTGGGGTTTTGTGTGTGTGTGTGTGGTGTGTGGTGTGTGTGTTTGTTGTGGTGTGTTGTGTGTGTGTGTGTTTTGTGTGTGTGGGGTGTGTGTGTGTGTGGTGTGTTCTTTTTTGGGGGGGGGGGGGGGGTTTTTTTTAACGGTAAGGGTTCCCTCCCAGTTCAAACACCGGTAACATTAAATAACATCTCTTAAAAAGATTTACACAAGCGATTTCTTATACACTATGGACCCTGTTCGTGTGTGTGTGTGTGTGTGCGTGTGTTTGTGTGTGTTTGTGGTGTGTGTGTGTTGTGTGGGGGTGTGTGTGTGTGTGTTTTGTGTGTGTGTGTGTGTGTGTGTGAATGTGTGTGTGTGTGTGTGGTGTGTGTGGTGTTTTGTGTGTGTGTGTGTGTGTGATGTGTGGGGTGTGTTGGGTGTGTGTGGTGTGTGTGATTGTGTTGTGTGTGTGTGTGGTGTGTGTGTTGTGTGTGTGTGTGTGTGTGTGTGTGTGTGTGTGTGTGTGATTGTGGGGTGTGTGTGTGTGTGTGTGTTGTGTGGTTGTGTGTTGTGTGTGTGTGTGTGTGTGTGTGTGTGTTGTGTTGGGTGTGTGTGTGTGTGTGTGTGTGTGTTGTGTGTGTGTGTGTGTGATGGTGGGGGTGTTGTGTGGGGTGTGTGTGTTGTGTGTGGGTGTGTGTGTGTTTTGTGTGTGTGTGTGTGGGTGTGTTGTGTGTGTGTGTGTGTGTGTGTGTGTGTGCAAAAACGCCTCCTTTCATTTACACATCATCGCTAATATTTCATCTTTTTAAAACCTGCAGAGATAAAAAAAAGAGATTTTTTGTTTTAATCCTCACAAAAGAACATGTCATTTTATCGAACTTTCATACACCGAAACACACAAACTGAACAATAACATTAGGAAAAAGGAGTATTACATTAACCCCTTCACGCCCAGATCTTTCCTTTGCTATAAAAAAGTATCTGTTGTCGAGCCGTAAAATTACGAAAAGTAACTGAATATGCCAAATTAGTTAGTGGACAAGGATACTAAACAGGTCATATCTATAAAATATTTATGATAGTCACTAAAAATTGTCTAATGGTACCCAAATTACAATGGAAATTACGTTCTGGGTCTCAAGGGGTTAATGAATATAAGCAATGATTTATAGATATGACCTGTTTAGTATTTTTGTCGACTAACTAATTTGGTATATTAAGTTACCTTTCGTAATTTAATGGCTAACAACAGACAATTTTTTTATATAGCAAAGGAAAGATCTGGGTGTGAAGGGGTTAAGAACACGCGGGGAGACTGTGCTATAGTGCTAAAAGGAATAAAATAAGGAGTTTGATAGAAATATTTCATAAAGAACATGAATTTTATATTTGGGATGTGAATGTTTACTTATAAGTGAGGGAAGAGGTGCTAGCATATCCAGACACCTCAATATTTATCCTCCTCCTCCTCCTTGTCTCACTCACCACCCTCCTACATATCTCCTCTTCTTTCTCTTCCATGCATATTATTTCTACCACGAATATCTTTCCCACTTTCAACACCAACACCAAAAAAAAAAAAAAGGAATGGAGGAAAAATATACTTCATAAAAGTAAAACAAAGTATAATCGACGCTATGAAATTTAGTTGCATAAAAGTACTAATCGCCACAGTGCCTTCGCTCCGTGTCTTTGGTTACTGGACCTGTGTTAGACAAAAAAAGAAGTATTAAGTTATTCTCTTTTTGTGTGTGTTACTTTTATCCTTGTAATATGTCTCGTTGTTGGTCTCTCTCTCTCTCTCTCTCTCTCTCTCTCTCTCTCTCTCTCTCTCTCTCTCTCTCTCTCTCTCTCTCTCTCTCTCTCTCTCTCTCTCTCTCTCTCTCTCTCTCTCTCTCTCTCTCTCTCTCTCTCTCTCTCTCTCTCTCTCTTTCCTTTTTCCTATTTCTTTTACTTTTTCCTCTCTTTTCCATTTCAATACAAAGTCTCCCTCTCTCTTCACATCTCTTCATTTCCTCCCACTCTTTCCTCCACTTTCCCTCCTCTCTTCTTCCCTTGCTTCCTCCCTCCCTTTAACCCCTTCACGCCCAGATCTTTCCTTTGCTATATGAAATCGTCTGTTAGCCATAAAATTACGAAAAAGTAACTTAATATACCAAATTAGCTAGTGGACAAGGATACTGAACAGGTCATATCTATAAAAGACTGCTTACATTCACAAAAAATCGTGTAATGGTAGCCAAATTACAATGGAAATTACGTTCTGGGCCTCAAGGGGTTAACTTCCTCCCACTTTTACTCTCTCTTTCCCTCTCCTCTTCTTCCCTCCCTCCATTCCTCCTCTTCTTCCCTTCCTTCCCTTCCTTCTCTTGTTTCTCCCAGCTTACCTCCATCTTCCTTTCCTTCGTTTCTCACCGTCTCGCTTTCACCTCATCCTCCTCCTTCTTTTTTCCCTCCTTCCCTCCCTCTCTTCCCTCCCTCCCTCCCCTCCCTCCCTCCCTCCCCTCCCTCCCTCCCTTCCCTCCCTCCTCTCTTCCCTCCCTCCTTCCCTCCCTCCCTCTCTTCCCTCCCTCCCTCCGTCCCTCCCTCTCTTCCCTCCCTCCTTCCCTCCCTCCCTCTCTTTCCTCCTCCCTCCCTGACTGTGCCAACATACCGAGAGTGGCTTCATTCTCCCTTCTCCTCCTCCTCCTCCTCCTCCTCCTCCTCCTCTCTGTACTTTAACTGGTTTTATTTGTTTGGGTCAGCGATTGCGAGGTCGATTGAGTAATAATAGTGCTGTAGAAGTAGTAGTAGTAATAGTAGTAGTAGTGAAAGTGGTGGTGATAGTGGTCGTAGAAATTAGAATAGTTTGTGGTGATGATAGTAGAAGTGCTTGTAAGGTAGTAGTAAAAGTAGTAGTAGTAGTAGTAGTAGTAGTAGTAGTAGTAGTAGTAGTAGTAGTAGTAGTAATAGTAATAGTAGTAGTAGTAGTAGTAGTAGTAGTAGTAGTAATAGTAATAGTAGTAATAGTAGTAGTAGTAGTAGTAGTAGTAGTATAGTAGTAGTAGTAGTAGTAGTAGTAGTAATTCGATGCCTTGTTGTTTTAGTTACTGTTGTTACTGCTATAGTTTCTGTCGTTATTTTAGTGGTAGTCTCATTGTTAACACTCAAAAATTCCTGTAGCAGTAACTTCAAAACACAATTAAGTCGTCCATTTCATTCCGTAGCCAAACAAGGCAAATAGAGATGGGACGTTAATACCCTAGAGAGAGTGAAGCGAGGCAGGTGGTGGCGGGGCGAGGCCTAAACGGGGCTGTTAACACACAAGGCAGCCATTACACGCGATATAGTGATGTGTGGGAGATAGTTATTAGTTAAGGATATTAGCTGGCAATATAGTAGTTAAGGATACAGCTGGCAAAGTGTTCAGGGGAGGGACTCGATGGCTGCGTGTTGACAGGGACGCGGGTTCGATGCCACTTTGTCTGTTAGTAGTAGTTAGTAATTGGGAGTGGTGTGGCAGAGTGGTTAGCGCCTGTAAGTGGCGTGCTTGATGTGCCGAGTTCGATTTCCGCTAAGTGCCAAAATCTTTCTGTACTGTCGAGTGACCTAAGAACACCCACATGCTGCCCATTAACTCTACCTTCGATTGCGAGTGCATCGGAGGACACAGGGGGGCGGCATGAGCCTCTAATTATTACCAGCGTCACTATAACAATCCTGCCTGCGCTACCACGGGCGAGGGCCAACCATCATAGCCCTAAAGTAAACCTCCAGGGCCTACCACCCGAGCCCTGGAGGTCACTGCCTACAGGTGCTATAGGCACAAATGTAAAAAAAAAAAAAAAAAGTTCGGGTGGTGGTGGCGGTAGTGAAATATGGTGTGCGCGTAGCGTAGAGTTTTGGCTTGTGTTGTTTTCTTTGCCGCCTCTTCCTCCTCTTCTTCCTTCTGCGCACGGCCTGCCATTCTGTGGTTCGTCGGTTGAAATACCCGCTCGCTCCTGGGGGTTTTTAACTGACAAATGTGGGTGGTTACTGTCCCCCTTGAACAAGGGGATGAGGTGTGTGGTGTGTGAGGTTCCAGGATTACCCAAAGATCGGTCATTACGAGCTTCAAGCTCGCTCCGTGAGGGTGAAACTGGCGATCGCGAGTCCTGCTCGCGTGGACTAGAGCGTGCGTGATTACACACACACAATTGATAGAAAAATATATGATATAAAAAATGCAATTTTAATTCAGGAAAAAAAAATCTAGTAATAAATGTACTGAATTTGCATTATACTAGGATACCACTTAGTATATAATATCGCCCCTTAGAATAATCATGTAAAACAAAACATATACATTTAAAAATCTTATTACCATTTTGAAGTTCATACCTAAAATCTGTTTGTTTTTTACTTTACTATTGTTTTTCCTAACAAGCTGCGCCCCCCCCCCCCCCCCCCCCCCCCCCCCCCCAAGCCTGCAGGGTGGGCCTACCCACCCACACCAAGGGTTTACGTTCCCAGATTTGGCGACAGCGGCGCCACAACATGAAGGACAACGAAGGTAAAGATTCAGTCCCTCAGTTGCTTGAAAAAAAATTATACACGAGTATTAAAATGTAAAAAATATAGCTACATGTATACTTTTAGACAGGGTAAGTGGATGAACAGGTGGACAGGTGGATGTGGAGAGAAACAACGTGGATGTGTTGACAGGTGAGGATAAATGTGTTTATGTGGATACAGGTGAACAGGTGCATGTGGAGAAGAACAAAGTGGATGTGTGAACAGGTGAGGGTGGATGTGTTTATGTGAATGCAGGAAAAAGTGGATATGGGCTAGGTGAGGTGGATTACGTCACACTTGGCACCCTATCCACATTGATTTAGTATGTTGTCATGCGTCCTTGTGGCTCACTCATCTTACCCCCCCTATCTCTCTCTCTCTCTCTCTCTCTCTCTCTCTCTCTCTCTCTCTCTCTCTCTCTCTCTCTCTCTCTCTCTCTCTCTCTCTCTCTCTCTCAGGAGCTTCAGCTGTCTCTAAAACCTATAAGAATACAACAATAAAGTAAAACAAAAAAATGTACTAAAGAAGGTGGGAAAATTATTACTCCCTCTATATTTTGAGATGAGATGTCTTGTTCTTTGCCTTCGTTCTTATGTTTTCTTCCCTTTTGCCATATACGTGGGTGAGGTATTATTTTCATCCCAGGGTTTCATAAGGTGAGTCAGCCCAATCAGTGTCCTGGAATGTCTCGACTTTGTACTTTCCTGATCATTTTCTCCCATTAATTTTCCCTTTGATGGTGTTCGTGCGAGGCTTAAGTAGGTCTTCGTGTCCTTTTTCTGAGTGTCGTGGAAGTGGTCCAAGGGGAAGGCTTGATGGAGGGCGCGAGGCGTGAGGGGTGAGGGATGGGGCGACATAGCTCAAGGTAAGATAACAGGTGTTTCCCAGGTTCTGGTGGTGGGTGTGTTCCGTGTGTGTGTGTGTGTGTGTGGTGCCCCACGCGTCCTTCCCCTCCCCCTTGTTGCTGCTTGGACTCAGGGTGACTCTCCGTGACGCCCTCACCCCTGAGTCATGAACAAGCACTTCGGAGTATGCGTGAAAGAGGATTGCTTGCTCTTGTTCTCTTATCTTCTGTTGTGTTCCCTTGCATGGACACCTGGACACATGTCAACATATACAGGCAGTACAAGGAGGTTCTTGAAGGTATGCATTACCTGCATTCCTGCTGCCTGCCCGCCGCGGCCAGCCTGGCCCTGGCCGGGACTGCGTGGCACCCCCCACCACTGCCCCTCAGGTGGCCGGACGTGAGGTAACTGATAAGAACAAGTAGGTAGTCTATGTATGTGGGGCAGGGGTTCGGGACAGCTTGCCGCGAGTGGCTGCAGCGTGGTGGTGAGGCACACCTGTCGCCCTCCAGTGGCCGGCGCATCGCTGAGGCTCCTGCGGCGGGAGGGGCCGCAGCCCGCAGCCTCCACCCTCCAAGGTCACGCCGGGTACTTGGGCGCCGTGACCCACGTGGCGGGCGAGCCTCCCCGCCGCCATCATGCACGGCTGGTGGCGGCGGCGGTAGTGAGGGGCGGCTGCCGGAGGCCTGGTGGGCTGGTGGCGGTGGCGGTGGCGGGGGTGCTGCTACGGGCGGCTCTGAGGGCGCCCAGCGAGCACTGCAAGCGATCACGACCTGCCGCCGAGGGCCACAAGGCTCAAGTTTCCTTTCGCAGCGTGTGCACGCCCGTTTAGGCCGGCCCTCCGCCACCCGCCGCCAGGATTAGACAATGTAACACGGACGGGCATTCCGGCCAAAAATACCCCTTCGGGCCGCGACGGCAGCGCCATCTACTATGTATAAAATTATCCGCCGTGAGTGAGTTCGTAGTCACTTCAGGTCTGCCTTTTGCCCCGTTCACGTGGTGTGCTAGAGGCTAAGTCACAATGGTAAGTGTTGCCGCAGCCAGGATGTAGTGGTACCCGCCGTACAGTGTGTTATTGTAGTGACGGTGTACAGTGCCGCGACGCCCCGTGCAGTGCCCCGCGTGTGCCAGGATGCAGAGCCCTTCTGCCGCAGCCCCGCCCTCCTCTGGGGGCGCGGGGCGTCGGGGCGTGACCCGCGGACCCGCAAACCCTCCTTCAGGCATCTGCTCGTAGGATAAGGATTAAGGATGCCCGGTGCAGGATCCTTGACTAAACCTCAGTTAGCTTCCCTCAACATTTATCTCGCGTCATGAGCCAAAAACAGGAAAGGCGTTCACGAGGCCCTTCCTGCTTTAATTTTAGAGTCAGCCCGTCCGCGTCCACAAGACTCCCTCGGTAATATCATGACCACGATGAGCCTGGCACCACCGTCACCATCGCTATACCCTATCACTACTCCCACGCCTATGTATAGTGAAGGAGAGAATTGAGAAGGACTAGCGATGGTGAGGCGTGGCGCTGGTGCCCTCGGGAGTCAC
>JACEEZ010005920.1:15000-40000 GCA_016584305.1 Chionoecetes opilio
AACTCTTTTAGAACATTTCCAGTGTCCAAACCTGCAGTATCTCACCCTTAAATCCTAAAATTGTGCCTATGCGACCGCTTATATATCTTAAAGGAATCTGCAGTGTTTACTATAACTACAAAATATAAATCTGCGGGAAAGAAAACGTGCGTGAGAAAAACTCTAAATGATTTCAGGAGAGCGAGTCAGTTCCCGAGTTGCCTTAACACTGCCATATTCTAGAAGCAAGGCGGAGGGACAAACGACGGCACGTTTATGTCCTCCTAGTCCTCAGCAACAAGGGACAGGCTGCAGGGGTATCTTCTTGACCCAGATAATAAAAGCCATATCTCATTGGAAAAGGGGAAATAAGTAATACAATACTGCTCTCTGCATCATAGCTATAAGGGTGATATTTGGCAGCTACACTCTCCCATATAGGCAAGTTGACACCGTTTCCTCCCATGGACACACAACACTGCACACAACCCTTCCTTACCGCCCTAGTGTTCCTTGTTTAAAGTACGGTATAATATTAGGGGAGAGCGGGGCAGGTTGCATCGAGGGTAGGTTGCATCATTGCCTCTAACTCGTATTAACTTTTTTTATTATTATTATTGTTGTAGTTGTAGTAGTAGTAGTTTATAGTAGTAGTAGTAGTAGTAGTAGTAGTATTAAGACGATGTACGTGTGATAACATGCGAGTTAGAGGCAATGATGCAACCTACCCTCGATGCAACCTGCCCCGCTCTCCCCTAAGTCTGTTCTGCTACCGCTAAGAGGGTGACATTTTTGCTATTAATTAAGAAACAGTAACCATCTTTTATAACGGAGTGAGTGATATTCGTCTTTGTTTAGGTGGCATATATTCATTCCTTATACCTTTTAAGTAATAAGAACTACCACGTGTAGGACAGGAACTACCACGTGTAGGTCTCACGGCCTGTTGTAGCTTCCTTATTTTCTTACGTTCTTATCTTCTCATTATTAAATACAATGTCGACCCCTCTCTCTTAGTAGGTATAAAGCAGTCACGTGCAGTATAGGTTCCTTATTTTTTTACGTTCTTATCTTCTCATTATTAAGTACAATGTCGACCCCTCTCTCTTAGTAGGTATAAAGCAGTCACGTGCAGGATAGGTTCCCTTCCTAACCCTCTGTTGTGCCATCGCCTACAGGGGCGAAATTTGCCTTCTCAATCTATGACTTCGAGGGCAATGGCACCATGGACTCCTTCTACATCGGCGACTGTCTGCGTGCCCTCAACCTGAACCCCACCCTGGCCGTCATCACGAAGGTGGGAGGCAAGGAGAAGAAGAAGGAGAAGATGATCAAGACCGACGACTTCCTGCCCATCTTCGCCCAGGTCAAGAAGGACAAGGACGCCGGCTCCTACGAGGACTTCATGGAGGTCCTCAAGCTGTACGACAAAACTGAGAACGGCACCATGATGTACGCCGAGCTCGAGCACATTCTCCTCTCCCTGGGTGAGTACTGATCAGGCGATAGCGTTATTATTATCATTGTTATCATTATTATTGTTGTTGCACTATTGCTGTTCTTGTTACTGTTGTTGTTGTTGTTGCTACTGTTATTAGTGTTATTGTTATCATTGTTGTTGTTAGTGGTGGTGGAGTTGCAATTGTTGATGTTACTGTTATTGTATGACAGTATCAGGTCGGATTCGAACCCCTGGACAGAGCGTCTTAGCCACCTTGCTACACGGAGGTATAAAAGGTAATGCCATGCACCCCTACATGTTATTACCCCAACCCCATCTCGGTAGGGGCAGCAAGCGACTTTAATCTATCGCGACCTGACTGTCCTGGTGTCTTGCTGCCCCTACCGAGATGGGGTTGGGGTAATAACATATAGGGGTGCATAACATTACCTTTTATACCTCCGTGTGGTGGGGTGGCTAAGACCAGTCCAGTCCAAGGGTTCAAATCCGACCTGGTACTGTCATACAATTTGTCTTAATTGATTATGTTATTGTTATAATTACTGTTGTTGTTGTTGGTAGTGGTGGTGGTGGTGTTGCTATTATCAATGTTGTTGTTATCATTGTTGTTGTTGTGACCGTCAGGTGAGCGCCTGGAAAAGACTGAACTGGAGCCCGTTCTGAAGGAGTGCTGTGAGGAGGAGGACGAAGATGGCTTCATTCCTTATGAACGTAAGTACTCCCTTCATCCTCCTATCCCCCTTTCCTCTACCTCCACCCCCTATACCTCCAACCATATATCCCTCCAACCATTCATCCCTCCAACCATCTCTCCAGTCATCCCTCCTACCATCTATCCAGTGTCCCTCCATCCTCCCTTTTCCAGCATTAATCTATTTTCCATACAGCCATCCATCCATGCATCCAATACACATGTTTGTCTTCTCTCCATTCATCCATTCATCAATTCCCTCTATTATCATCCTCCTCCTTCCTCCCCCAATATCAATCTTCCTCCCCCACCCACTTCCCCCTCCCACCGTGCATAAGGCTTCCAAGACCAGGATATAAATAGGTATCTTCCCCTACCACCTTCCCTCCCCCCCACCCCTCCCTCCCCCCTCCCCCCTCCCTCCCCCCTCCCCCTCTCCCCCCTCCTCCCCCTCCCCTCGCCCCCACTTTTTGACTCCTTCCATCAACTCTTCCCATAGGATTTTTTACATCCCCCTCCTCCCTCTCTCCTCCCCCTCCCCTTCCCCCCTCCTCCTCCTCCCCCCTTCAATGCACTCCCCCCCTTTTCTTCCCAAACGCTCCTCAATGCCTCAAGTGTCATTGCATTGTCGGGTTTTTTGGGAATTATGAAAAATAAGTGTAAGCATAATTTCCTGATATCCATTCATCACCTTTTGTCCCAAGATTTTGTAGTATCTTCCCCTCCCTTCGCATCTTTTGTCCCTTCATCCAATCGGCCACAGAAATGGAAATGAAGATAAGATTAAAACATGTATTTCTAACGTCCTTCAAAAGAAAGTTAAAAAAAAAAAAAAATGAGGCTTAGGTTGGCATGAAGGGAAGATTATTGAGCCTACTCCCCTTCATCTCCCCTCCCCTTCCCTCCAACTTTCCCTCCCTCCCTCCCTCCCTCCCTCCCTCCCTCCCTCCTCCCTCCCTCCCTCCCTTTTCCCTATTGCACTTCTGTAAATACATTAAATTCATATTACCAATTTATACTTATAGTTCATGAAAAATAGTACCTATCTTTACAGCTGAATTACGAAATTTATTTAATACGATGAAGCCATTACCAATAATGATTAGATTTTAAGATATTATTTCTCCCACCCACCGACCCACCCACCCACCCTCCCTCCCTCCCTTGCTCCGCCCCATCCACCCGATGTTCCCTTCTTCCATACGCAATTTTTTTTTTTTTTTTTCTCTCTCTCTCTCTCTCTCTCTCTCTCTCTCTCTCTCTCTCTCTCTCTCTCTCTCTCTCTCTCTCTCTCCCCTCTCTCTCTCTCTCTCTCTCTCTCTCTCTCTCTCTCTCTCTCTCTCTCTCTCTCTCCTTCACCATGCACCTCTTTTGACCACTCTCCCTGTGGTTGCTCTAAACAAACATTCCTTTACAGCTTTCCTTAAGAAACTCTGCAAAGATGTCAAGTAAACACCTAAAGTATATATGCGTAAGTAATAAAATCCCCATTGGCAAGCTATGCCGTGTGTTCCCTCCCTCCCTCCCTCCCTCCCTCCCTTCAACCTCATCGCCTGGACATAAAAAGGGTTGAAATGAGGTCGTTTTCTAACCCTGAATGAGAACAGATTGATATGTTATAGTTTCTTTTCAAACTATCACTATTATAGGTATTCAACTGTAGCTACATATGTATTATTCCCGTGTTTTTTTCTTCTGATCGTAATTATTGGCGTTAACGAGTCTACAAGGCAGTTTGTTTTCGTGTGGATTTGAACTATTTTGCCTTGAGTTTCCCATTATTACTCATTAGAAAGCATGGCCCCTTGTTCCCTTGTTAGGTCTCCCTGTTTCTCTCCCTCCCTTCCCTATATTTATACTCCAGCCCTTTCCAACCCCTATTTTTCGGACCCTTTAATAAAGAAAAACGCGACGCACCCCGGACTATAGTAAAGAAACACCTCGGACTACGTGAATCAGTCCGTTTCCCTTAACTTGACGAACAGACCACGCCCCCTTCCTCTCCTCCCGACGTATGTGATTGGCTTCTGTCGTGCCTAAGCTCCGCCCCGTCCCAAGGCCCGCCAATCACGCGTCGAGGGGTGGAAATAGGCAAGATTAATAGACATACTATCTATTCTATCATATCTATTAAAAGTCTATAGATCTTGGAAATAGGAACAAGGATTAGTTAGGTTGATACGGACGGACCAAAAAGAAGCGTATGACATTTTCAAGCTGAGGACGTTCACCTGCGACTTTCTTAACTATTGAGTAAAAAAAAATCTAATTCACGTACGCGATGAAAAAAAAACCACATGCGGTTCACATGACTGCCATATTTCTAAATCATTATGGTTTTGTGTGTTCTAAAGTAAATAAATGGTCCTGCATGTATATTAAAGAATAATATGTCGACATATGATTTGGTTATCGTTTATTAGCATTTCAATATAAATTATATTTTTCTCCTCCAATATTTTAAACTTCTGATTATGCCAGACTATACACTGATCATGCTACTATTATCATCATTGATATTAGCATTACTATCATTATTGTCATGATTACTATTATTATTACCATTATCATTATTATTATCATTATCATCATTATTATTATCATCATTATTATTGTCATTTTTTCCATACATTCCAAGCGTGCTGAGTTCAGAGTTGTAGGTTATGATAATATCTGTTGTATTCCTGCATTACAATGTGCTCATTGTCTTGCAGCATTCCTAAAGAAAGTTTTGGCCTTCAAAATCTAAAAGGAAGAGTCTAGTAAGTGATCAACACCGGACTGTCACCAACACGATAACACCCTCGCTTTATTTTATGATTTCGTTCACTGCGTGGCACAAACGTTTTTCCTCGTTTATTTTTTTATGTATCGTCCAATTCTTATGCTGCTTTCTGCTTCTTTCATCATTGCTATTTACCGTTATTGTTTTCATTATTCTCAAAAAAACAATAATAGCAGTGTATTTTATTTATTTACGCATTCTATAACATTTCTTACCGTATCTATCCCCTGTAAGTTTTGTACTACTACTACTACTACCTCTACTACTACTACTACTACTTCTACTACTACTACTACTACTACTACTACTACTACTTCTACTACTACTACTTCTACTACTACTACTACTACTACTACTACTACTACTACTACTTCTACTACTACTACTACTACTACTACTACTACTACTACTACTACCACTACTACTACTACTACTACCTCTACTACTACTACTACTACTACTACTACTACTTCTTCTACTACTACTTCTACCACCACTACTACTACTACTACTACTACTACTACTACTAATACTACTACTACTACTACTACCACTACTACTACTACTACTACTACTACTACTGGCGTTATGTTGACAAGTTTTTATTTCTTTATTACTATTTTCTTCCTTTTCTTCAGCAATCGTGGTCGTGAGTGTAATCTTTATTTTGATTTTCTTTTATTCTTTATTTGCTATTATCTCAAGGACTCTACTTTGACCCCCACCATCGAACCCACGGACGATGCTCTTCATTCCTCTGTTAATTTTTCTGACAGCAGTTTTATTTAAAGTTTTATTTCCGTAAAGACGTTCCTTCATTTGTCTCACGTGTTCTATTTATTAGTTTCCTTATTTGAAGCTATATTATTGATGTGGTTTTTTTACGTTTAATGGATAATTTCATGCCCTTCCCTATTCCTGTCCTTTCCTTGTTCTGTTTTTATTATGATTTAGATTTTTGTATGTGAGTGAGATTTTCCCGATTAACTAACTAGACTTCTGCATTTTTTCTCTAATATGTTAACTGTAGCTTCTAAGGTATTGTATTGTCCTGAAAAAAGCATTGTGATATACGCATATAAATCAGTGTGAATGTGGCATGCGTATTTTTGAATAGATAGTCTACAGGCGCTATATAAAACAACGTCATATAGAACGCTATATAAACTCAAACGTAAAAAATAAAAAAATAAAAAATAAAAAATCTGTCTTGCTCTCTGTAGTGTTGTGTTGCTCTGGCGACTTTGGTGAGGCTGTGACAGAAGTGTTGTCTATAAAGTATCAATTTTGAGTTACTGGGAGGAGGTTGTGAGGTGTTCCACGTTCCTATTCAACTCAAGACAATGGACGGAGTGTTGTCACTGTCACGCGGTGTTTTTTGAGTTGCTGAGAAAGCGTTCAAAAGTATTTTTTCTCTGTATTTTATAACCTCAATAGATATATAGATACAATTTCACCTCTGTCGCTCCTTTTCCAGCACGCTACCGAGGACACACAGATAAAAGATAAACATAAAGCTTTGATATTCCTGCAGTACTTATAACATGTTAAGGCATCACCAGATAAAGATTTACCGTAACTTCAGTCGCATCTTAACCTAAATTGAAGAGGCGGAATGAAAAGTATGTCGTGAATGTTGTTACTGTTGGTCTTAATCATCAAGTAACGTGTCTCTAACGTGTTCTCTGTGCTCCTTTTCCAGCTTTCCTGAAGAAGATGACTGCCATGCTCTAAACATCGTTCTCCATCTTCAAGTTTTGACGTCAGTACGGGAGTGCGCATGCGTACAACACCATCGGCATTCGGAGTGTCATTGCAGTGTACAATCATTCTGTGAGCACAGCTTAAACACAGACATTTTGATTAGCTATACTTTCATATAAAAAAAAAGAATGATAACAAGAACAAGAATACATCTCGAGCAATCCAGCAAATGCAGTCAAAATAATCATAACAATAATATTAACGATAACAATAATAATTCTTTGTCGTGCATTGTATAGTCATTATCAAGGCACAAGAGGCACCACCCGATACATGCTCATTTTGTCCTTCTGTCTCTGTGTGTATATGTGTGAGTGAGTGCGTGCGTGCGTGCGAGTGCGTCCGTGTAGTGTGTGAAGGTTCCATGGACCTTGTATTTTGGAAGCATCTTCTTTTTCATCCACGCTGGGCCGTGGGGGAGTAGGGGGTGAGGCAGGAGGCTCGGGCGTGCTCTCATGACCAGACCTGAAGTGACCATTGTGATCCGCTAAGCCCGCCCACCACAACACCGCGGCGGCACCCTAACGCCATCAGACCCATCGCACCCCGCCCGCCATCACCACCCACCATCAGGGGCGCCCATGGGTCCCGCCACGCCCGCCCTTCATGCCCACCCTGCCTCCCCTGCACGCCCAAGAGAGCCTCTGACACACTCAAGGGGGTGACCAGGGGGAGTGTCACAGTCAGCCAGTCAGACGATCAGTTAACAAGGCCCCACTTCAGTCAGTCAGTTAGTCAGTCAGTCAGTCCGCCCTGAACGGCATCATCTACTCACTGCTGTCTGTAGGCACATCGGTTAAGTTCTCTATCGTCTTAATAAAAGAAAAACATCTTGATTATGTGTAATGTGTGTTTTTTATTGTTTCCTTCTCCATTTTGGCGCGAAGGAATCCGAGGAACATCACCAGGAGGGCAAAGATTATCATAACATTAGTAGGCGAAAGTCTTCTTCTCTTCCTTCTACTTTCTCATATTCTTTTCCTACTTTTCTCTCTATCTTTTTTCTTCTATACTTCCTCTTCCTCCTCCTCCTCCTCCTCCTCCTCCTCCTCCTCCTCCTCCTCCTCCTCCTTCTCCTCCTCTCCTCCTTTCCTCACAAATTCCATGCAATTTTTCTATATTGCATGGTATCACTTCTTTTCCGGCCAGCTTCGGCTGGAGGGATGGGTGGGTGGGGAGGAGCCTTCTACTTCCTATCCTTTCTCTCTTATTATCTAGTTAGTGTAGTGTAGTTAAAGCAAACAGCCTTGTAAGGACCTATCGGTCTGTTGCTGTTTGTGTTTCCTTTGTATTCCTCCTCCTCCTCCTCCTCCTCCTCCTCCTCCTCCTCCTCCTCCTCCTCCTCCTCCTCCTCTCCTCCTCCTCCTCCTCCTCCTCCTCTCCTCCTCCTCCTCCTCCTCTTCCTCCTTTCTCATATTCTTTTCCTCCTTTTCTCTTTATCTTTTTTACTTCTTCTCCTCCTCCTCCTCCTCTTCCTCCTCCTCCTACTCTTCCTTCTTTCTCATATTCTTTTCCTCCTTTTCTCTTCACCTTTTTTCTTCTATATTTCCTTATCTATTCTTTTCCTTTATACGCTCTTTTGTTTACTAGCTGATCTCTTTCTTCCTTACCCAAATAATCAAGGTCAACTATCGTAAAACAGTCTCCCCAAAATATCATCGTCATTGAATATTGTATAACTTCTGCTCTTCTCTCTCTCTCTCTCTCTCTCTCTCTCTCTCTCTCTCTCTCTCTCTCTCTCTCTCTCTCTCTCTCTCTCTCTCTCTCTCTCTCTCTCTCTCTCTCTCTGTGTTTGTGTATCTCTCTCTCTGTATCTTTCTCTCTGTATGTCTCTCTCTCTCTCTCTCTCTCTCTCTCTCTCTCTCTCTCTCTCTCTCTCTCTCTCTCTCTGTGTGTGTACTGTGTATCTCTCTCTCTCTCTCTCTCTCTCTCTCTCTCTCTCTCTCTCTCTCTCTCTCTCTCGCTCTCTCTCTCTCTCTCTCTCTCTCTCTCTTTCTCTCTCTCTCTCTCTCTCTCTCTCTCTCTCTCTGCTTTTATGGATTCTAACAACCACTCATCATAATGTCTGTGGATATCCTGGAGTATACTGATCAAAGTTTTGGAAGGTAATAACGAAATCTACAAAGATATCTAGATTTCTGGAGATTGATCAGAATTTCATAGGATCTACCAATATTTCTGGAGATCTATGACATAACTTGAAATTGAAAGAAAGACTGGATAAATGTAGATACGGAGACGGGACATCACGAGTGTAGCTCAGGCCCTGTAACACACAACTAGGTAAATACAACTAGGCAAATAACTGCGCGGGTAAGAAACGCAATGCTACGGATCTGCTATAATATTGATGTAAAACACTTAAAGAAAGGCAACGGAGTATTTTTCTGAAACAAATATGCATAACCATGACTCTACGATTGATGTGCGAGGACTGATGGGAAGGGCATGACCGAGGCCCCTGGGACACTACCGTATAGTAATCCTTTTTTCCCCCTTTGCTTTCCTTAACCCCTTGAGACCCAGAACGTAATTTCCATTGTAATTTGGGTACCATTAGACGAATTTTAGTGCATATAAGTAATTTTTTTTATAGATATGACCTGTTTAGTATCCTTGTCCACTAACTAATTTGGTATATTCAGTGACTTTTCGTAATTTCATGGCTCGACAACATACACTTTTTTATAGTAAAGGAAAGATCTGGGCGTGAAGGGGTTAAGAGACAAGCATGGGCTAAGTAGAAAGCTCGTCAGAGTGTTCGGTATTTATAAATGTTAACTGGGAGAGGTATCCCGGGGGCATATTGCCGAAGTCTATTGCTGTTCGGGACTAGGGGAAATTAGAACCAATCAGCGCACGCGGTACTGGGGGCCCTTAACAGCCGTCCAGCCACAAAATTCACGGTTAAGTTGCTCCTTTTGTGGGCAGCTATAGTGCGTGACTTTTATTAAATGTTATATATTTATGCTGTATAATTAACAATGATAATGTATACTTATATTGATATGTTCCTTTCATGTAGAAGAAGACATGGGAAAAAAGAGAGAGAGAGAGAGAGAGAGAGAGAGAGAGAGAGAGAGAGAGAGAGAGAGAGAGAGAGAGAGAGAGAGAGAGAGAGAGAGAGAGAGAGAGAGAGAGAGAGAGAGAGAGATGAACAGCATGGTGGCAGATGAGTTTTGGGTGAAGGATCCTTTTTATCGCAGGACGCACATACGTAACCTTGAAGGAGGTGTTATTATGTCCGTAAAATTTACACTGGGGAACAATTTTGAACATAATTTCTATTGAGTTCGATTTTTCATTTGATTGAGACTAAAATTGTCAGATTCATTATTATTACCTCCGCCAACGAAGTTGGAGGGAGGTTATGTTTTCACCCCGATCTGTTTGTTTGTTTGTTTGTTTGTTTGTTAGTGTACAGGATTTCTCGAAAAGTTACGAATAGATTTGGACCAAACTTAGTATACCAAGTCTATTTGGTATACGGAAAAACTGATTTAATTTTGGATGAAATCGAATCACAACTGTTTGTTTTAGAGCGCATACCTACGCCGTAGGTATGCGCTCTACTGAGTGCCCCCCCCCCCCTAGTTTGTATTGTTATCATTGTTATAGCTGTTATTACCCCTAGTAGTAGTGGTAGTGGTAATAACAGCAAGTATAGTAGTATATAAGTATAGTAAAAGTATAGTAGTAATAATAGTACCATTGTTATGATTGTTATTGTTATTACTGTTATTATTGTGTCGTGTGCAATTTGACCTTTATCTACACTTACCTCGTCATCTATCTGGCGCTCCTCCATTATCATCATTTTTCCTGTGTTCTTGCATTTTTTTTTCAAATATAATATTATCAAACAACAAGAAGAAGGAGGAGGAGGAAGGAGAGGAGGAGGAG
This sequence comes from Chionoecetes opilio, assembly GCA_016584305.1. Classification (NCBI taxonomy): domain Eukaryota; kingdom Metazoa; phylum Arthropoda; class Malacostraca; order Decapoda; family Majidae; genus Chionoecetes; species Chionoecetes opilio. Next base: position 25,585 of record JACEEZ010005920.1, read on the forward strand.
AGTATGTGCGCTGCTGAGTATGTGTAAGATAGTAAAAGTATGTATGAACGACTATATGTACTGTATGTGTACAACTCCAATCTCCTTCATCATCTTGGAACCAACAGTTGGCCAATCAGAAGGGACAGACGAGTGACCTCCATCAGTAGTGAAGTATTAGGCAGCCTACAGCGTGTCCTGCGAGGCTCTGCCCAGGTTCTATTCTTCTTAACTCCAAGCTCTTTTTAACTCCAAACTCTTTTCCCAAATTTGGTCATGTTGCAAAACATCCTTCTTTAATATTGCTGCCCCTGGTGTTCTGGCGCCTCTGTCAAAAATATAGATCACCTTGAGGATGTCTCAAATGAAGACTGAGAAGAAACCAAAGAACAAGTCTGGGTGTCTGGCCTGCCTTCGCGCCTTCTTCAGACTCTTTAAGTGTATGAAGCGAAGGCATTGTGAAGAAGAGGAAGACGCGGCCATTGTCCTGAGCGACGGCCAGGCCAGCGTGCAGCAGCAGTGCGCGGAGGAGAGCCCCTTGAAGGCTGCGGGGAAGGAGGAGGAGAGCCCCGTGAAGGAGGCTGAAGGGAAGGAAAACATGGAGGAGGAGAAGATAGAGGAGGAGAGCCCCGTCGAGGAGGCTGAAGGGAAGGAAAACATGGAGGAGGAGAAGATAGAGGAGGAAGAGGATAGCCCCGTCGAGGAGGCTGAGGGTATAGAAAGGATAGAAAACAAGGATAGTGAAGAAAATGCCGAGCATGAGCAAGAGACAGCCGCGCCGCCCCGGGTGTTTGTGCAGTGCGTTCATTGCTGCGTGCCCGCCCAGTACTGTCCGCTGCTGCAGGGCGAGGCTGCCTGCGTCCTGCACGGCCTGCAGCAGCAGTACGGCGTGCACATCCAGATGGATGGCGGCACCGGCGCCGTTACGATTCAAGGCAACAAAGGCCACGACGTAGACGGCTGTTACGCCGATTTAGATCAATTGATGGCCGCCTGGCAGTGGTGGGATGCCCTGCGCACCGCGGCCACCGCCCCCGCCACACCAGCAGAGGTGGTGATCCACGCCGAGCCTGCAGGTGTCGAGGCTGCATCCACTGTTGAGCCAACAGTGGCCGAGTGCACCATCGACATCCCCAGGCGTCAACGGCCTAAAATGATGGGGGCACAAGGCTCCTTGCTAGCCCGCCTCCGCTCATGCAACGAGGTGCAGGTCACCTACGATCACAGGACCGGCCGGCTGAGCCTTCGGGGCGAAGCCAAGCACGTGGAGCGATGCCATGACGAGGTGCTGAAAGCTATTAAAGTAACGCAGAGTAAGAACAACGAACCCACTCCACTAGGTAAAGCGTAGACTGGTAAAGCAGAGGCTGTGAGTGAGGTAGTCAAGCTCATTCCTGTACAGAAGTCCGCGGAGCAATAGACGCAGCGGCAGGAGTCCCGTGGTGACGCGACCACTCAAGGAACAGCGAGGTGCTGCGATCAAGCAGAAGGTGAGATAATGGCAGCAAAGCCCACCTTTGCACAAGTGTTAACATAGCAGCGGCAGGCGTCCAGTGGTGACGCGACCACTGGAGCAGCTGCGACGTGCCGGCACGCACACAGCGGTGTGCCCTCCACACAGCAGAGGGAACACGCGGCTCAGAATATCACGGCAAAGTCCTCTGAACAGTTGAATAGTTCAAATGAGAACAGAACTGTGAGCTGGAGCCTGAAAGTTCCCCTCCAGTACCGCCAACAGTTTACGGGGAGGAACAGCCGCTGGTTGGATTCCCTCCGTGAGCAGCACCGGGTGGACGTCATTTACCACCAGGCCAACCACCGGGTGGTCTTTCAGGGCCCCAAGGACAGTGTTGTGCGTTGCCACGACCAGGTGAAGGGCATGCTTCAGGCGCGGCAGGCGTCGGGCGCGCGGCCTCAGCGCCAGGCGGGGGAGGCACGAGGGGCGGGACCCCTCCTAGCCCACTGAGTGCCTCAAACAACGCCAATAACACTACACTTACAACACCCTTAGAATGTCTTTAAAGAATGTTTTAGATAATGATTCATATATAACTGATGAAAAGAATTAAAGGATATAGCGATAAAGGGGAGAGAAGACAGAAGACAGAGGTTGACTTACGTGATCAGTGAACCCTTTATAGACACTCGTACGCCTGTTCAATGCTCGGTGCCGAAGCTCGAGGCACCAAAAACTGACGCCATGATGAAAACCCGAGTACCGGATTAACATTTTAGACACCATTGAATTAACGTTGAAGATTTCTCACTTCTCTTTGTGTGACGGTCGCCGATCCTGTCATTATCAGGCTTTACTTAATTCCTCTCTTTGTATTCCTTATTATGTTCCCCTTATCCCATCCTGTATTCCCCTTATCCCATCCTGTATTCCCCTTATCCCATCCTGTATTCCCCTTATCCCATCCTGTATTCCCCTTATCCCATCCTGTATTCCCCTTATCCCATCCTGTATTCCCCTTATCCCATCCTGTATTCCCCTTATCCCATCCTGTATTCCCCTTATCCCATCCTGTATTCCCCTTATCCCATCCTGTATTCCCCTTATCCCATCCTGTATTCCCCTTATCCCATCCTGTATTCCCCTTATCCCATCCTGTATTCCCCTTATCCCATCCTGTATTCCCCTTATCCCATCCTGTATTCCCCTTATCCCATCCTGTATTCCCCTTATCCCATCCTGTATTCCCCACAGCTCCATCATTTGTTACCTCCGTTTTGATCTCAACTTACTTCTTTTAGATATTTCACAAAACCAAACATTTGCGAAAAGTATTGTGTGAAAAACATATGTAGGATGAATTGTTGTTAGTGCATCAAGGTTCTTACAATGATGAATAACGCTACACAAATAATAATTTGTATGGACAAATACAAGGTTATTATTTATAGACCTTGACTACATTTATATTTAATATTTTTTTTTTTTTTATGTATGAAAAAGATTAAGTACTAGAAAGAAAGGTAAGTACTCGGGTAAGAAAATACACGAGTACTAACTAGCCTATGCTGTGTGGAGGCAGGAATCCCGCCAGTACAGTCTGTCATGGCCAAAATGAGACGTACATTTCTAGTGACGAAATTGCAGAATGTAGACATGGATGAGCCATTGCATTATGCTTATGACCTTTGCAGCAGAAACAACACCCGCGGATTTCGATTCCTTAATAAAGCATTATGTTATGATGAAAGTGTTTACCCATTAGAGAGATTAAAAGAAAATATTCTTAATAAGCCCGAAACCGCCACTAAATATGTAACATATAGGACATTGTTAAATCCTTCCTTGACAGTACATGAAGTTTATAGCAGCAAGGATTCATATATACCAGACTATACTCGAAGGTCTTTTACTAGATTACGACTAATGTCTCATAACCTAAGGGTGGAAACAGGAAGGTGGAGCAGAACCCCGCCAGAGCTACGGTATACATGTGTAGGAAATGAGATACAGGACGAGCAACATGTACTTTTAAGATACCCCAAGTGTGCTGACCTTCGCCGTAGTTTTAATATGCTAGACTTTGACTCAATGCAAAGCTTCTTTATGAATCACCATTATATCAGATTGTGTGACTTTATTTACAAGGCATTAAAGGCACATGAATGAATAATAATAAAACGTGTATATAATTAAAAGGATTTGTGCTTTTGCTATACTAACCAATTAACTATTGAATGTGTCATGTGTTTCATGTCATGTTCCATGTGTTGAATGTGTTGTAAGTGTTTCATGTGTCATGTTCTATGTGTTGACTGTGTTGTATGTGTCACGTTTCATGTGTTGAATGTGTTGTATGTGTCATGTTTCATGTGTTGTATGTGTCATGTTTCATGTGTTGTATGTGTCATGTGTTTCATGTGTCATGTTTCATGTGTTGAATGTGTTGCATGTGTCATGTATTTCATGTGTCATTTTCCATGTGTTGAATGTGTTGTGTGTCATGTGTTTTATGTGTCATGTTTCATGTGTTTCATGTGTTGTATGTGTCATGTACTTTGTGTTTTCTTTTTTGTTTTTGTTTTTATGTTTCAAGTTTTTGTGATGTGTTTCCTGTATTTTATATTTTGTTTTTTATGTTATATGTCTTTAAGTGTTTAAACAAAAACAAAAATGATCTGTATGTGTGTGTTTGTATGCAAGGTACTACATACAAATAGTGTCAGTTAAATTTAGCATTGTATTTTGCCCTCTACTACTTTAAGGAATATTGAATTAATTTCATGTTGGACAAAAAAAATAAAATAACCGTTTTCGTATTGTTTCGTTATTGTTACTTACATGTTTTGTGTATATATATATATATATATATATATATATATATAATATATATATATATATATATATATATATATATATATATATTATATATATATAATATATATATTTTTTTTTTTTTGTCAATAAACTACTAACTAACTATGTGTGTGTGTGTGTGTGTGTGTGTGTGTGTCAGAGTCGTAGATAGGGAGAGTTTGGCCATGCTCCGACAAGTCAGGTCGCGCGTGATTGGTCAGTTCAGGTCACGTGACTCCAAGGTGCCAAGTTGCCTCTATGAAGCTGCTGCCTCTCGCTCTCCCCTCACTGCCCCTCAGTCAGCTCTCACTCTCCCTCCTCAGTGATACAAACTACTCGTACGTGCTGTTGTTCATCGATGTGTACTTGACTCTATTATGGTCTGTTGTGTGGCAGTGGGTTGTGCAGTACAACCTGGGATGGGTAAAATACTGCACAGATTTCCCAGAAATCCAGATAGACGACGACAGTGGGAAATTAAAGTCAGACGTGAGAAATGGAGACCGCACAATAATGCCTACATATGCTCGGTAAGTACAAACATTTTTTGCTTGTGTACCTGTACAGGGTGTCCCTAAAGTCTGGACACATAGGAAATCTCATTAACTATAATTTAATTTTCACCACCACCATCCGATGGTGACCACCACCTCAACCACCACCACCACCGGATGGTGGTGGTGAAAATTAAATTATAGTTAATGAGATTTCCTATGTGTCCAGACTTTAGGGACACCCTGTATAATGCAGATAAATATTATTGTCCAGCTATTGATTGGCATGATTTCAAGTGGTTCTTTGTACATTGTCTTTCATTATACTATACATTATACACCATACTATTGATAACTAAACACATCATTAAAACAACTTTATCCACGGTGAGCTTCATGTTATCAGAATTTTAAAAAATTGGAATATTTTCCTGGGCACTTTTAATCCACAGTGATCCCACATAGATATGTTATCATAGTGATGCATGCACAGTGATCCCACATAGATATGTTATCATAGTGATGCATGCACAGTGATCCCACATAGATATGTTATCATAGTGATGCATGCACAGTGATCCCACATAGATATGTTATCATAGTGATGCATGCACAGTGATCCCACATAGATATGTTATCATAGTGATGCATGCACAGTGATCCCACATAGATATGTTATCATAGTGATGCATGCACAGTGATCCCACATAGATATGTTATCATAGTGATGCATGCACAGTGATCCCACATAGATATGTTATCATAGTGATGCACAAAGATATTGCGGATGCATGTTTGTGCTGTAAGAACTGAATCTTGCGTATTCAGTGTTGCGTAAAAGAAAACGATTATATATATATATATATATATATATATATATATATATATATATATATATATATATATATATTATATATATATATATATATATATATATATATATATATATATATATATATATATATATATATGAAACAGTCATACAGGGTGTACGCTGCTGAGAGGTATTGGGTATATTCATAATAAAATCATTATTATATTATTAGAAGACTGATCAACAGCCCTCATTTTTTTCTGTATGATTCCAAATATGTATATTGTAATGAAGTCCTTACAAAAAATTACAAAGTATCATTAGTACCTTAAATGTCTATCTTATGGAAGGCCAAAGTGAACAGACGATGTGGCAGCGTGGGATGGGAGGCAGGCTGGCAGCGCGGGATGGGAGGCAGGCTGGCAGCGCGGGATGGGAGGCAGGCTGGCAGCGCGGGATGGGAGGCAGGCTGGCAGCGCGGGATGGGAGGCAGGCTGGCAGCGCGGGTTGGGAGGCAGGCTGGCAGCGCGGGATGGGAGGCAGGCTGGCAGCGCGGGATGGGAGGCAGGCTGGCAGCGTGGGATGGGAGGCAGGCTGGCAGCGCGGGATGGGAGGCAGGCTGGCAGCGCGGGATGGGAGGCAGGCTGGCAGCGCGGGTTGGGAGGCAGGCTGGCAGCGCGGGGTGGGAGGCAGGCTGGCAGCGCGGGATGGGAGGCAGGCTGGCAGCGCGGGATGGGAGGCAGGCTGGCAGCGCGGGATGGGAGGCAGGCTGGCAGCGCGGGATGGGAGGCAGACTGGCAGCACGGGATGGGAGGCAGGCTGGCAGCGCGGGATGGGAGGCAGGCTGGCAGCGCGGGATGGGAGGCAGGCTGGCAGCGCGGGATGGGAGGCAGGCTGGCAGCGCGGGATGGGAGGCAGGCTGGCAGCGCGGGATGGGAGGCAACATGGCGCCTGGGAAGTGAGTGGCCAAACTCTCCCTATCTACGACTCTGGTGTGTGTGTGTGTGTGTGTGTGTGTGTGTGATTCGTCGTAAATTTCTTTCCACCCTCAACACAGACATTTTTCACGTTATTGAATAAAATATAACCTTTGAAAAAATTGCCGCAGAGAGGGAGACATAATTATCTAATACGAACCAAAATTTAATGAAATGTAAAAAAAACTAGTAGAAGTTACCCGTAATATGTCTGATGCTCTGAAAGATAATCCGAATGGCTTTGTACACGTAATACCGTGTTTATATATCTGTCTCTATAATCTTTCCTGAATTTTGGTTGAAATTGGGACGAATGACGGAGCCTTAGCTGTACTGTACAGACGGATATTTATTAGGTGAATTATTATACTATGATTTTTCCTGTGTCGTTGCATATTTTTTTTCCTTGGTCAAAATTATCTTCTCAGTTACCTTTTGCTCCTTGACCTCCTCCTCCTCTATCGCCTCTTTTCCCAATCTTATATTTCTCCTCAAGACGTTCCACTCAAGTCCACCTTATAATCTGTGCAGGGTGGAGCGCCTTCCCCTCGCCGCCTCCCCTCGACCTCATCTCCCTCAGGCATTGTCCTCCTCTCAAGATCCTGCCTTTGTATTTACCCTCAGCGGACCGTCCCCAGGCCAAGACGGGTTCTTGCTTCACCGCCACCCTCTTTATTTCTTTATTAACTCTTCTCTTGTCTCGTTCCTAACTCGCTCTTGATTTCTTTATTAACCTTCCCTCACCGCTTCACTACTTCTATATAACCCCTCCCCTGTTTATGCTTTGCCATAGTGCCATAGGACCTCTGAGGTCTGGCACATTTCCCCCTTTTTTGGCATTAAAGCAATCAATCTTTATTAACTACGTGATAACTGGTATGGAGTTTTTTTTTATAAATACATTGCTTTGCGCTCATGCGGTTATTTCGAGGGGAAAATTCCGTACTAGATAGCGTAATTGTACTCGTAAAGGGGATTTCAATGTTTGATTTAAAATATTAAGTAATGTATGTTTTTTTAATAGGTTTAGTGAGTATTTAAAGTTGATGTATTGTCGTTGCTAAGACCTTTGTGTATTTTTTATTGTAGGATAAAATTTGTATATATGACCAAAGACTACTGTATACTGGACTTGCTACTCATTTTGGGCTATTTCCAGTGGAGGCCAGTTTTGCGATTCCGGACATTTTCGAACATCACTCCCATTTCCCTTCCTATGGTTTATCAGTATAAATGATATACCGTTATCTTCGTAAATATTTGTTCTATAATATTATCAAATAAAAAACTGTAAAATACACTAAAGAAATGACTATGAGAAAGTGGAGAAATATGGATGAAGTTAATATTCACTTAAACTCTTCGCCATTTAATATTTTGCTAGAAAACATTTTACATGAAACATATCAATAGAAGCGAAATTTTATTAGCTTTCCATTGATATATTTCGTGTTCTGCTAAGGAATTAGAACCATACATAAATTAGCGTTAACTAAAGAAATAACCTCATCAATCGGGAAAATTACCCTAAAGAAGAAAAAGAGTGTTATTATTTATGGACTGAAGGAGAAGAATATCTTGTTTAAATAGGAATAGAGGTAGAAAAATGTGACGCGGCGCTGCAAGACAGGTGTGAGGGAGTAAGTTCTCCTCCCCTGCCCAGGTGAGAACGCCTTGCCCCCCCCCCCCCCAGGTAACCCAACGCCTCCCCCACCACCAGGTGAAGGAGACAAACCAGAGCCACTCACACCTTACACCCTGCCCCCTCCCACACACCCTTCAACCCTACACCCTACCGCCCTACCCCTGCCACCCCCACCTCTCGACACCCCACCACACCTCTATCTAAATACCTTTCTTCCTTCCCTTCTACCCTACCACCCCACTTCCACACCCTGCAAGTCACATCACCCCTGCCACACCCCCACCATACACCTTATACCTTGCCACCTGTCACACACCCTTCAACCCTACACCCTACCACCCCTCCCTGCAAGTCACATCACCCCTCCCACCCCACGTCTCGACCCCCACCAACACCCTGACACACCTTCACCTTCCTTCCTTCCTACCTATCCTTTTTTTCCTAGTTTTCTTCCTTCCTTTCTATATTCCTTCTTCCTTCTTACTTACCATATACTTTCCTTCCTTTTTCCTACTTTCCTTCCTTCCTTTCTATATTCTTCTTCCTTCCTTCCTACCTACCTACCCATATACTTTCCTTCCTGTTTTCCTACTTTCTTCCTTCCTGTACTACTTCCTTCACTTCCCTTCTTCCTTCTTACACTTTCTCCCTTCTCAAGCAGGTTTCCGATTAGACTTTAATTGTGTAGTGTGCTTGTTGTGTGTGTGTGTGTGTGTGTGTGTGTTAATACACACACACACACACACACCACACACAACACACACACACACACACACACACACACACACACACACACACACACACACACACACACAGACACACCAACACACACATACGTACACACACACATAACACCACACAGTACAACCACGCACACATTAGTTAAAAACACACACTACATACACACAGTACACGCACACCACATAACACACCACACACACACACACACACACACCACACATACACATTCCACGCACACCACAAACAGTACACGCAAACACAAACACATACACAGTACACGCACACACATTATACACACAATTCAACCAACACTTCAGTTTCCCGCAACGAAATGATGGTTGCATGATCAACACAGACCACCCCAAAGTCTGGGTCTCTCACCGCTCTTTCTCTTCTTGATCTACAATACAACCTTTCTGCAGCACCGTAATCTTCGTGACTATATTTAAATATACACTGCAATGATCAACAAAATACATGGAAGCAGTACATGTGTCGTCCATTATTAACCAGTAAAGCGAAGCTCTCAGGTGCCTTGGGTGCGACCGCGTGACCATCATAAAATCCTCATACCGCCGTGACTGGTGTTAACATGACATTATTTAATCGTTATTATTCACCTCATAAGCATTATGTAAGTATGTTATATAAATAAATATCCTCTTAGCTCATTCCTCTCTCTGACTGTCTGAGTGTCCTGTCCTCAGGTTGAAGTTAGTAGCCTAGTAGCTACGCTACCCTACCCTCTTTCGGGTGAGGTGTTTAAATATATCTTCTCTACTATTTTTCGTTGGGCTGCATAGCTCAGTGTAAAGTGTTGGTGTTTCAATACATCACAAAAAAGGTGTGGGTATCGATTCCCTCATAGATCCTTTACCGACAAATATCCTCGGGTGTGAGAGTTCCCCGAGGAGCGTGAAGTACTGCCGGGAATGTCATGTTCCCCGGTGTTCACTGTTTAGAGGTTCAGTGCAACAAGATGTCACGGCTGGCTAGGCTTCAGCACCGTGGCACTTGGACGAGTCACCCTAGCGCCTTAATACTCCTTAAAAAAAAAAAAAAAAAAAAAAAAAAAAAAAAAAAAATCCTCTGCCCTCCTTCTCCTCCTCCTACTACTACTACTACTACTACTTCTTCTCCCCCTCCCGTCCATCTACCTCCTTCCCTCTGGCTAAAGGAAGGAAACAGGTGGATAAGAGGAACCTCCCCCCTTCCCCTTCCCCTCCCGTCCATCTACCTCCTTCCCTCTGGCTAAAGGAAGGAAACAGATGGATAAGAGGAACCTCCCCCCTTCCCCCTCCCCTCCCGTCCATCTACCTCCTTCCCTCTGGCTAAAGGAAGGAAACAGGTGGATAAGAGAGACACACTTTAACTATACTTTAACCTTTTTTTTATGTTTCTTGTATTTTATTAATGATTTATGTTAATGAGAGAATAAATGGTGGGAGTAAGACGACAAAGAATAGCTGGCTAGCTGAGTAGTGAAAGATAGGAGTAACTAAAACCTTGCTTATTTTATTAATGAGTTATCATTATCCTCCCCCCTCCACCTTCCCCTCCCGTCCATCTTACCTCTATATAACTGTGTACAGGGTTCATTATGCATACATGAGGGTATTTAAGCGATAAGAAGGAATAAAGAGTCTAGCATAGCAAGGCTTGGGATTATTAGTTAGTCTTGTTATATAATCATTCTTTTTAGCCTATATTCTGTGTTTGTACTGCACGTATAAGAGAAACGATGAAGAAAAATAAGACGGTATTAGCGGCATAATTATTAAAGAAATAAAACAGAGGAAAAATAGCAATGTTGATGAATGGTCGAGAGAGAGAGATAAGATAAGATACTTTGATCCTATCTAGAAACTTTGCAAGTACCAACTACAAGGTTATTGACTATAAAAAGCGCCACCACGCCAGGACGAACTTGGTGGGCTCGAACCGCTGACCGAATCCAGGGACGCTACACGCGATCTCGCAGCTCTACCAACCGAGCCACCCTGACGGGTATAGAGAGAGAGAGAGAGAGAGAGAGAGAGAGAGAGAGAGAGAGAGAGAGAGAGAGAGAGAGAGAGATTCAGATTCAGATGCAATACTTTTATTCACAATTGAATTAACATTTGTGAAAAAGACTGACTATATGAAGACTAACTATATGACAACACAAGACACATTTCTTTTTTGGGGGGTTACCTTTTTTTTTTGCCCTTGGCCAGTCCTTTGTGATGTTAAAAAAAAAAAACTGACGACCAACCTACTGCTGCCCCTTGTCTTGACCTGACCTGCTTTGACCTGCTCCGTTACTCCTCATTTTATATTCTATTTCAACATCACCTAAAGTCCTAAACCAATTCCGAGTGTTAAACAGTGTTAAAAGTGGAAGTCCTGAGGTTATTCTAAAGCTTTATTTGGCTCTAGTCAGACCTCACCTAGACTATGCGGTTCAGTTTTGGTCTCCGTATTACAAGATGGATATAGCCTTCGTAGTGCTAGGTTTTTCTCTATATTTTCTTATGTATGTTCTTGGTACATCCTTCTCTGCACCTATCAGTGCAGAGAAGGATGACCAAAATTATTCATGGGATGCATAACTTTAGTTATGAGAAGAGATTGAAGCTATTAAAATTACACTCACTCGAGCGTAGAGTAAGGGGCGATCTGATAGAAGTTTTTAAATGGATAAAGGGACACAATAAAGGAGATGTAGGAAAAGTTCTTACGGCTATTAACCAGGGTAGAACAAGAAGTAACGGATTCAAGCTGGAAAAGCGTAGATTTAAAAAAAAAGGAAAAACTGGTTCACAAATAGGGTGGTAAATGATTGGAATGGACTCAGTCGTCAGGTGGTTACAGCGGAGTGGGAGGCTAGATAAATTCATGGATGAGGATGAAAGGTGGATGTAGGTAGTGTTAAGTAACAGGAACTACCTCGTGTAGGTCTCACGGCCTCTTGTAGCTTCCTTATATTCTTATGTTCTTATGTAATTCCTATTTAAACCACAAGATAGTCGGGGGAAAAATAACGAGAAAAAGAGTAACGGAGAAAATAATAGGTTAGTTTAGTTTAGGTAAGTTTAGGTTAGGTTAGTTTAGGTTAGTTTAGGTTAGGTTTAGGTTAGGTTAGATTAGTTAAGGTTAGGTTAGTTTAGGTTAGGTTAGTTAAGGTTAGGTTAGTTTAGGTTAGGTTAGTTAAGGTTGGGTTAGATTAGTTAAGGTTAGGTTAGTTTAGGTTAGGTTTAGGTTAGTTTAGGTTAGAGTATTCTGTTATCTGACTTCTGATACTTTATTTCCTTGTTATTTTCTTTCCTACAGTTTTAAACTACACAGCCTTGCCATTTACCCATTACTTCCTTCACCCCTTCAGTCTTTACCCTGTCCAAAGACTACTCTATACTGGACTTGCTACTCATTTTGGGCTATTTCCAGTGGAGGCCAGTTTTGCGATTCCGGACATTTTCGAACATCACTCCCATTTCCCTTCCTATGGTTTATCAGTATAAATGATATACCGTTATCTTCGTAAATGTTTGTTCTATAATATTATCAAATAAAAAACTGTAAAATACACTAAAGAAATGCCATTATGAGAGAGTGAAGAAATATCCATGAACTTGAACTCGTCGCCATTTAATATTTTGCGAGAAAACATTTTAGATGAAACATATCAATAGAAGCAGATTTTCATTAGCTTTCCATTGATATATTTCGTTTTCTGATAAATGAATCAGAACCATGCATAAATTAGCGTTAACAACAAAAATAACATCATCTATCGGGATAATTACCCGATTGATGATGTTATTTATTTAGTTAACGCAAATTTATGCATGGTTCTAATTCATTTATCAGAAAACGAAATATAGCAATGGAAAGCTAATACAATTCCGCTTCTATTGATATGTTGCATGTAAAACGTCTTTACGCCAAATATTAAATGGCGATGAGTTTAAGTGAATATAAGTTCATGCATATTTCTTCAGTCTCATAATGGAATTTCTTTAGTGTATTTTACAGTTTTTTATTTGATAATATTATAGAACAATCATTTACGAAGATAACAGTGTATCATTTATACTGATAAGCCATAGTCTACTGTATTCATGGAACACTTTTTTACTTGCCGATCCAATTGATGGTTATTTTTTTAGTTAACGCTAATTTATGTATGGTTCTAATTCATTTATCAGAAAACAAAATATGTCAATGGAAAGCTAATGAAAATCCGCTTCTATTGATATGTTTCATTTAAAATGTTTTCTCGCAAAATATTAAATGGCGAAGAGTTTAAGTATATATTGAGGTCATGCATATTTCTTCACTCTCTCATAATGGCATTTCTTTAGTGTATTTTGCTGTTTTTTTTATTTGATAATATTATAGAACAAACATTTACGAAGATAACGGTATATCATATATACTGATAAACCTTAGGAAGGGAAATAGGGGTAATGTTCTAAAATGGCAGGAATCGCAAAACTGGCCTCCACTGGTCATGGGCGGGTTGGCGCGGGGCACGAGTAGCAAGTCCAGTATAGAGTAGTCTTTGATATGACGTATATTTACCTCCGCCAACGAAGTTGGAGGGAGGTTATGTTTTCACCCCGATCTGTCTGTCTGTCTGTTTGTTTGTTTGTTTGTTAGTGTACAGGATTCCTCGAAAAGTTACTAATAGATTTAGACCAAACTCGGTATACCAAGTCTATTTGGTATAAGGAAGAACTGATTTAATTTTGGATGAAATCGAATCACAACTGTTGCCATGACAACCAAGTGATGAAATATTCGGGCGGAGGTATGCGCTCTACTGAGTGCCCCCCCCCCCTAGTTTTTTATGTTTTTATATTCTTTATATATTTTTCTTTATTCTTTGGCACAGCCATCAGAGTGGTTGGCTCACTGAGCCACCCTGACCACAGCCACATGTGCCAGCAGCGTGGCGATCTGAGCCTGCGACAGCACCCAGTTCACGCTGCTCCCGTGCAGGCGGCGGCGCCTCAAGGCCATGCGCCGGTGTGTCCCTATGCTTGATGGAGAAGTCCGTCACGAGGCGGGCGTCACGGAAGGCCTTCCGGGTTAAGGCCGGTTCCCACTAGTCCGCTTGTACGGCCGCCGTACAACAACAATGAACAACAATGACGTCACAATGACGTCACAATGACGTCACAATAAAGTCGACCGCACCGCCGTACCGCTGTACGGCTGCCGTACAAAGTTAAAATCAAGTCATCTCTCCCGCTCGGCGGTGTCCGCTCGAGCGGAGGTGCAAACTGTGCCCGGTTACCACAAATACCACTCAAGCGGTGATGATGGTGACGTTATTGTAGGGCGGTGTGCGGCAACGGCGGCCGTAGAAGCGGGCTAGTGGGAACCGGCCTTTAGGCGGACTGCCCTGGCGTCGGCCTGCACACCCATGTGCCTGGCGAACGCGCCAATGACAGGCCATGGGCAGGGAGG
>JACEEZ010005920.1:42500-44663 GCA_016584305.1 Chionoecetes opilio
GGGGAAAAGTGAAGATTACAAAAGAGGAAAATACTCGTAGAAAAATTATAATATATATAGAACAGGAAGACCACTGTCTTCGTATCCTCCCCCCCTCACCCCCCCCCCCCCCCCCCCCCCACACACACACACACTTAAAGGCTATTCCCATCTCGAGGTGTTCACAAAAAGATAATTTATTCTCAAACATATAAAAAATTACCTTTTTTCCGAAGCTCCCCAGCCATAAATCCATGGGAGAAGGAAGCCATCAAAAAATAATCATGGATATAATTTTTTTTTTTTTTTTTAAGGAAATATTTAACCTGTTTTGTTGTTTTTTATTTATATATATGTATGTGTGTTTGTATGTATGCATCTTTGTATGTATTGGCTGTCTTACTTTTTTATGTTTATTATCTTTTCAATTTTTGTTTACACCTGGGGACTTTACACAGGGACTGGCCAAGAGCAGAAACATATAGGAAGGGAACAGAAAGCCCGCTACTTGCCAGGCCCTTGCGTCGCCTGCTCGATTATTTGTATCCGTTTATTGAGTTTCATTTAACCCATACTCGTTAAACGCCTCTTTTGTTCCTTGGTTTGGAATTATCTTTATTTTTTTCGAATCTTTACGTGTGTGTGTGTGTGTGTGTGTGTGTGTGTGTGTGTGTGGTGTGTGTGTGTGTTTTGTCTGTGTGTTTTGTGTCTGTGTGTGTGTGTGTGTATTCATCTAGTTGTATTTTACAGGGCCAGAGCGACGCTCGTATGGCCCCGTCTCCATATCAACATTTTTATCATTCATCCTTAGTGCTTAGTTTTGGCCGAAGCGACCACCCCGGAGAGCAGGTCACAAACCCCGGCTAACACCCGGTACCCATTCACTGCTGGGTGGACATGGGTTCGGGTTTTAAGGAAACAGCCCATTCTGTCCATCTTCCTAATGCAAGAGTTAATCAGTATCTTTACTCTTTCATCCCTTTCACTGGTAAACTCTGGAACTCTCTTCCTGTTTCTATTTTTCCACTTTCCTATGACTTAAATCTTTTCAAAAGAGGAGTAACAAGACACCTCCCGAATTAAATTGGCTCACCCTTCTTTTTTATTTTATTCTCTTACTGTCTTCTTTATAGGGACTGGCAACTAAGCGGGCTTTGTGTTACCCATTTTTGTTGTGCCCTTGGCCAGTTCTTTGTGATGTAAAAATAAAAATAAATAAATAAATAAATAAAATAAATATGTTTCCGCTCCGCCCGGGGATCGAACCCGGGACTTCTCGGTTGTGTGGTGTGGTGTGTTTTGTGTTGGTGTGTGTGTTGTGTGTGTGTGTGTTGTGTGTGTGTGTGTGTGTGTGTGTGGGTGTGTGTGTGTGTGTGTGTGGTGTGTGTGGTGTGTGTTTTGTGTGTGTTGGTGTGTGTGTGTGTGTCTGTGTGTGTGTGTGTTATTTGAGAAGCTGTAAAATGCGGGGAAAGAGTATAGTAGACAGACAGATAGAGAGAAAAGAGAGAGAGAGAGAGGAAGGAGAGGGAGGAGAAAAGGGAGGAAGAGAGAGAGGAGAGATGGGAAGGAGAGAGAGAGGGAGAGAGAGGAGAGACTGGGAGGAGGAAGATGAGAAGAGAGAGAGAGGAGAGATGAGAGAGAGAGAGAGGGGGGAGAGCGAAGAAACCACATCATAGGAGAACGCTTTAAAACCACAAAATTACCTCCCTTCTCTCTCCCCCATCCACTTTTCCTCCGCCTAAACCACAATCGTCCCCTCAAACACGGTGAAAGTAAAGGTAATTTGACGGACAATCGCTGCCCAAGGTCTTGCGTGACGTCACGAGGGGCGGGTATATAAAGGGCCCGGGCGGGATACAGCAAGGCAACCCAAGAACTCTCGCATCTCCGGCCATCATGGCGCCACAGTGGTAATCAGCCCCTTTCCGCACACACACCACACACACACAACACACACACAATACAAACAACCCACCAACCCCCACAACCCCCACATGCAAAAAAACCCTCGAACACAACAACCAAAACCCCACCCACATCGACAAACCCCCCCCACAACAACCACACAACCACACACACAAAACACACACCCAACCAAACCCCAAAAACACAAACACACAAAAACATACGCCACACCACAAAAAACCCCCACACAACCTACCACAACACACACCAACCCCAAAA
>JACEEZ010005921.1:0-2500 GCA_016584305.1 Chionoecetes opilio
AAATAGTTAAAGGGGGGTCTGCAATGTTTGCCCCAAATCTTTTTTGTTCTGGCAAAAGCTTTTTAATATGAATAAATGGAGCAAAGATCTTTTTCAAAATAGTGAATAAATGGAGCAAAAGGTCTGTTTTGAATGTATAAATGGGCAAAGGTCTGTTTTTGATAGTGATAAATGGAGCAAAGGTCTGTTTCTGAATAGTGAATAATATGGAGCAAAAGGTCTTTTCTGAGTGTTAAAATGTGAAGCAAAAGTCTGTTTCTAAATAGTGAATAATATGAACAAAGATATGTTTCTCAATATGAAAAAGGGACAAAAGGTCTGTTTCTGAATAGTGAAAATAGGGAGCAAAAGATCTTTTTTCTGAATAGTGAATAATATGGAGCAAAAGGTCTATTTCTCAATAGTGAATAATATGGAGCAAAAGATCTGTTTCTGAATAGTGATTAATATGGAGCAAAAAGGGTCTGTTTTTTGTGCACAGGAGCAGTAAAAAAGAGAAGAAAGAAGGGAAGACAGTTTTGCCGACCTCCAGGAATACAAAGAGGTGCTTCAAAGACATCCGACGACCCGAATGGATTTTTTGGCGCCGCTGTACCAATTGTAACGAGGCCTAAATATATGCTGGGAAAACAACCTCATGTGACGCCACAGGGGGGGGGGGGGGGGGGGAGAGAGAGAGAGAGAGAGAGAGAGAGAGAGAGAGAGAGAGAGAGAGAGAGAGAGAGAGAGAGAGAGAGAGAGAGAGAGAAGACAGAAAACAGCTACAAAATAACACAACATTAAGCTGAAACATGTATGTGAGAGCAAGTCTTTCCAACATGAAGTCATTACACAATCTCGACTTTCAATCTCCAGCTGAGTGACATTACATATAACTTTCATAACTCCACTAATGAAAGACATGTTGTATAAGTGGAGGATATATTAATCGGTCACTGTGTTAATAATATGGACGTGTAATGAACGTGTAATGAATCCTAAATAAACCATGGGTGGCATAACACAGTAAACACACTCAACTGACGACTTATTGCGTCATATATAAGATTTATCGTTGTATTACCTGGACGCAGCAGTCGTTGTGGCGTCATATGCGTCATTAGTCTCTAACGTGTGTCAAGAAGAGGAGTATAATTAATGAGGTCATAAATCCTGACACGATTGACAGCACGAGCTTTATTTTGTCCCACTAAAAATAAATATTGTTTGAGGTGAATTTATGTAATGCTTCATAACACTAATTGGACTCACAACAGCAGAGGTAAAAGGCCGCGCCAGAACCTTAGCCTCAAAACAGGGTCTATTCTATAAGGTAGTTCTTATAATGGGAACTATAATGGGAGCTTATGAAAAAAACCGCAGAGGTTAAAAAGCTTCCTATGGTGCGTAACTTTGGCTTCAATACAGAGAGGTCAAAAATTACCACACGGTTGTATATTTTATAAGGGATTTCTGATGATGGGAACTTAATGGGAAAAAATTGCTCTTTGGATAATGATTAAGGAACGGTGAAATGGTAATGCTATATTGACTTCGAATGAGAGAGAGAGAGAGAGAGAGAGAGAGAGAGCGAGAGAGAGCGAGAGAGAGAGGAGAGAGAGAGGAGAGAGAGAGAGAGAGAGAGAGAGAGAGAGAGAGAGAGAAGAGAGAGAGAGAGAGAGAGAGAGAGAGAGAGAGAGAGAGAGAGAGAGAGGAGAGAGAGAGAGAGAGAGAGAGAGGAGAGAGAGAGAGAGAGAGAGAGAGAGAGAGAGAGAGAGAACACTTGCCTTTTTCATCCTTGTAACACCTTACTCCTTTTTTCAGACTTGTTATTATTCATTCCTTCGCCCATGCTATTCCCTTCCCCGTATTTTTCTTTTTTTTCCCTTATTCCCTTTTTCCCCAATTTTTATTTCCCTCGTCTTATTCTTTCCTCCTTTTTCTTGCTCTCATTTCCTCCTTTCTTCTTATTCTATTCCCATGTCCCCTTTCTTTTTGTTTTTTTTTCCCTCAGTTCTTATTCCATTGTTTTTACCTCTTATTTATTACCCTAGTTTTGTATTTCTCTTCTCTTCTCTCTTCTCTCTCTCTCAATTTCTCTCTTTCCTCTCCTCTCTCTCCTCATTCTCCTTTTCTTTTCTTTGTTTTCTCTCTTATTTCTCTTTTTTGTCTTCTCTCCCTTTTTTTTGTTTTATTTTCTTTATTTTCTAATTTTTTTCCTCTCTTCCTCATTCCCTATTTCTTTTTTTCCTCTCCTTTTTTTTCACTCTTCCTTAATTCTTGTCTTTTCTTGTTTTCTCTTCTCATTCATTATCTCTCATTTTTTTTTCTCATCTCTCTCTAATTTCTTGTTTTCTCTTCTCATTCTTCTCAATTTCTTTTCTTTTTTCTCTTTCTCTTTATCCTCTATTTTTGTTTCTCTTCCTCTATTTTTCTTGTTTCTCCCCTTCTCATTCTTTTTCCTTTTCCTCATTCTCCATTCTCTCTAATTTCTGTTTTCCCGCCGCCTTTTCTCTTTCCT
>JACEEZ010005921.1:7500-11623 GCA_016584305.1 Chionoecetes opilio
GTGGTATAGGTTCCGCCCCCCGTGGCGCAAACACTTCATATGGCACATTTTTGGAATCAGGTTGACCAGGGGAAGGTCATAAGCCCATTTATGAGATGATCCGATCACTTTTTTTTTTTTTTTTTTTTAGCAGCCTATTAGCGAGAATTGTGAAAACAAAAGTGGGTTGCGAGAATTGAGGAAGCCTTGATGTAGGGTGATTGGTAATGGGTGAGTGAATGGGTGGGGTGATGGGTAATGGGTGTGGGGTGATGGGTGAGTGAATGGGTGGGTGAGAGAATAGGTTTGGGTTTTGGGGAATAGGGGGGGGGGTTTATGGGTAATGGGTGAGTGAATGGGTGTTTTGGTGATTTGGGGAAGGGTGAGTGAATGGGTGGGGGGGATGGGTATGGGGGAGTGAATGTGGGGGGTGATGGGTATGGGGGAGTGAATGGGTGGGGGTGATGGTAATGGGTGAGTGAATTGGTGGGGGAATACATAACATTTTTTACATCCATGATTTCAGGAAAAATTAGAAGGGGCTATCTGGAGAGTCCATGTTTTGGTGGGTCGAAGGCCCACCAAACACAGGTGGTGGGCCGAAGGCCCACCAATAGCCCTCCACAGGAGCTAGCCCAAAAAATCCGCCCGGAGGGCGGGTTTGCGGCTAGTGTAGTATATAACTCTCTCTCTCTCGTCTCCTCGTCTCTCTCTCTCTCTCTCTCCTCTCTCGTCTCTCTCTCCTCTTCTCCTCTTTCTCTCCTCCCCTCTTTTTTTCCTTCCCCCGTTTCTTCCATTCTGTCTCCTCCTCCCCCTCTCCTTCCCTCCATCCTCTTCTCTCTCTCTCTCTCTCTCTCTCTCTTTTTTCCTTCCCCCCTCTTCTGTCACTCCTCCCCCTCCACCTTCCCCATCCCTTGCCTTCCCTCCCCCCCTCCTCCTCTTCACCCTCCTCATATCCCCCCCTTTCTATTCCTCCCTATTTTCCCTTCCATTTTTCCCTTAAATTTAAAATTCCCTAATTATAAGAAGTCCCCGGGACGTTGAAAATCCTTGAAAAATGGAACCAATGAAAAAGACACGGGGGTCCATCCACACGTAACAATGTAAGTGGTGTCCCGGGCGGCTTGGTGGCAGCGCGTCGTGGCCACAACCCCTCCGACCCTCCTCCTGTTATTATTCATTTCCAACGACGACGGGTTGGAAATACGGCAAATGGTCATATCTACAAGTTGAGGACGGATATAACTATATGCCTTCGTGCCTTGTATTAACCTGTTGTCGAAACCAGTAACTTAGTGTGGGAATCACAATGAGGGTATTTTCGAGAAGTTCCTATGGTTAGTTTCGGAGCTACAGCCAAGCGTCTTCACTCGGAAACCACAGACTCGCATAGAGAACGGGAATATGCGGCCCGCCCCCGGCCCTCTCCGCCTCCCCCGCCCTCCTCCCCGTGCCTGCAGCTTCTTACAGCTAAAGCCCCGCCTCCCGCCACCCTCGCCCTCCTCCCCGTGCCTGCAGCTTCTTACAGCTAAAGCCCCGCCTCCGCAAACCTCGCCTCCTCCCCGTGCTGCAGCTTCTTACAGCAAAGCCCCGCCTCCCGCCACCCTCGCCCTCCTCCCCGTGCTGCAGCTTCTTACAGCTAAAGCCCGCCTCCACCCGCACCCTCGCCCTCCTCCCACTGCCTGCAGCTCTTTCAGGGAAAGCCCGTAAAACTACCACTCACCACCGTCACGCTTCCCGTGATCGAGTGTTCCTCACTCAAAAGTGGCAGTGGTGGACAGAGGGCCCAGAGCAGAATATAAACAATCACACACTCTGGCAAGGGCATTGCTCACCGGCAAGCAACCGACGAGAAGCGCTACGGTGGTGACTGGTAGTTGGTACGGGGCTTAATAAACAACCACTATTAAAACAGTCTTACTCACGTCACCCGCCGACATCACGGATATTTCCCTCGTCACCACAAAAGGCGCCAGATCATCACGATAAGGCAACACATACGCACAAACCAAAAACCCCCCCCCCCCCTCGCCCTGCTGGTACCAAGTGAGGTAGGTTGGGGGGGGACGGGGGGCTTCACTGACGCCGCTTTGGTCCGGTGGTTTCGAGCAGCCGTGACAGGCCAAGCACAGGCCTCGCCCCCTCAGTGCAACAAGGCGCATAACGAGCCTGTGTGCAGCTGACAGTACATCGCTCAGGCACATTCACATCACGCATTAGTATAAAAAGGTTAGGGCAAGGGTAGAATAGGGACCGTAATACAAGCCAGCGATTCGGGGCTTTAGCTCGCCGTGACGAAACAAGATGCCTAGACCAAAGATAACCGCTGAAAGTGACTCTTGAATACCACGAATTTCCACTAACATCCTAAATAAGTGATTGTACCAACATTTTGCTGCTACGTGATGTGTGACTGTCATTCTGTGCATCATCGCCTCACCACGGCGTCTCTGGCTCATGGTGACAGGGTGGATATCGCCGGCCCCCCCGCACCTTGCCCGTCTGGGCGACAGCCGCAACCCCCTGTGACGCAGGATTGGTCACAGCCTTGATAAAAGGAAGGTGAAAGCAAGATAATACAGACCCCGCCATCAGGGGTTTCTTGCGCGAAACTAGAAATACCCATTTTGAAGGGAACTATGAATTCCCTTTATTTGGAAATAATATATATATATATATATGTGTTGTGTGACCCGTGTGTGTGACTGTGGTGTTGTGTGTGTGTGTGGGTGTGTGTGTGTGTGTTGTGTTTTGTTTTGTAAATAGTATTTAAGGCTGTGATTGATAAAGGAAGGAGTGAATAAGTTTTCCATTGCTTTTTACAGCATTAAATTTCTCGCCTTTATTTCCGTCTCTTAAATTCAACTTTCTCCTCCACTTTTCCACACCTTGCTATAAGGGTCATATTTGTAGGGGTTTTTTTATTGAATTTTGAAAAGACTTTCTCTATATTCCAATTTACTAAGACTTTCTCTTTCTCCTCTCTCTCCTTCTCTCTCCACTTCCCCTCCTTCCTTTTCTCTCTCTCTTCTCTCTCGTCCTCCTTCTCTCTTTTCTCTCCCCAATTTTCTCCTCCCCTCTCTTTCCCCTTTTCTCTCTCCCCTCTCTCCTCTCTCTCCTCCCCCCTTCTCTCCTCCTCCCTCTCTCCTCCTCTTCCTCTTTCTTCTCTCCCTCTCTTCCTTCCCCCTCCCCTCCCTCCCCCTCACCCCCCCGGCTCTTTTCTCCCATTTTTTTGTCCAAAATCTCATTTTCTTTCTCCCCTCTCCCTTCCTCCCCTCCTCCATCCCCTCCTCCTCCCCTATTTCCCTCCCTTTTTCCCCCCTCCTCTCTCCCTTACCCCTTCCTTTCCCCCCCAAACCTCCTTCCCATTCCCTTTTTTTCTTTTCTCCCCCTTTACTCCCACCATTCCAATCCCCTCCCCCTCCCTCCTCCCTTCACCTTCCTCCCTTCCCTATTCCCCTCCCTACCCCCAACCCCCCACCACTCCATTTCCCCCAACCCAAAACCCCTCCCCTCCCCTTCTTCCCTCCCTCCCTCCTTTCCCCTCCCATCCCCCCCTTCCCCCATCCACACCCCTCCCCCTTCCCCTACCGCCTTTCCCCTTTCCATCCCTTCCCCCCTTCCCACCCCTCTTCCCCCCCTCACCCACTTCCCTAACTCCCCCCACGCCAAACTTCCCCCCCCAGACAACAAATTGTCTGTTTTCTCTTGTGTAGGAGGAGGAGGAGGAGGGGGAAGAGGAGGAAGGGAGAAGAGGGAGGAAGGAGGAGAGGAGAGGAGGAGGGGAAAAGGGGAAGGAGGAGGGGTTGAAATTGATTTGATACATTTATTAGGACAAAAAAATACATACAGTCACATATGTGCTAAGGCTACCTAGAGACACACATTAGAGGGTATGCCGTTGTCCCCAAAAAACGTGTATGGGTGCCTAGGCGGTCCCCGCCCTGAGCATACTGTCAAATACATACTAAACACTGCTAAATGTATAGAATGACTTACTAAAAGTTGGCTGTCCTCCAGCATTGTACATAAATCTACCTACATTACTTACCCAAAGGTTTTTTTATTTTAACATATCTTTTTTATCCCTTTAAAAGTTATTTTTATCCTATATCTTTAACTTTTTTAAAAACCCCATAAAATA
>JACEEZ010005921.1:16076-23576 GCA_016584305.1 Chionoecetes opilio
TGCCCTCCCCCCCCCCCTCTTAACAAAGCCCCCCCGCCTCCCGCCACCCTCGCCCTCCTCCCCGTGCCTGCAGCTTCTTACAGCTAAAGCCCCGTATAAACTACCACTCACCACCGTCAGCGCTTCCCGTCGATCGAGTGTTCGTCACTCAAAAGTGGCAGTGTGGACAGGATGCCGACGAGCAGAATATAAACGAATGCACACAACTCTGGCAACGGCATTGCTCACCGGCAAGCACCGACGAGAAGCGCTGACGGTGGTGACGGGTAGTGTGTATGGAGCTTAATAAACAACCACTATATAACACAGTCTTACCTCACGTCACCGCCGACATCACGGATAGTTTGCCCTCGTCACCACAGAGGCGCCAGATCATCACGATAAGGCACACACACACGCACAAACACACACCCTCGCCCTGCTGGAAGTCAAGTGAGGTAGGTGGCGGGGGACGGCGGGCTTCACTGCCGCTTTGGTCGCGGTGGTTCGAGCAGCCGTGACAGTGCGCGAAGCACAGGCCTCGGCCACTCAGTGCAACAAGGCAGCATAACAGTACCGTGTGTGCAGCATGACAGTACATCAGCTCAGGCACATTCACATCACGCATTAGTATATAAGGTTAGGGCAAGGGTAGAATAGGGGAACGTAATACAAGCCAGCGATTCGGAGCTCAGCTCGCCGTGACGTAAGCGAAGGATGCCTGAGACACGATAACGCTGAAATGACTCTTGAAGTACACAGCAATTTCACACTAACATCCTAACATAACAGTGATTGTACCAACATTTTGCTGCTACGTGATGTGTGACTGTCATTCTGTGCATCATCGCCTCACCACGGCGCTCTCTGGCTCATGGTGACAGGGTGTGATATCGCCGCCTCCGCACCTTGCAGTCTTGTGGCGACAGCCGCAACCCGCTGTGACGCAGGATTGGTCACAGCCTTGATAAAAGGAGGTGAAGCAAAGATTAGCAGACAGCGCCATCAAGAGTTCTTGCGCGAAACTAGAATACCCATTTTGAAGGGGAACTATAATAATTCCCTTTATTTGGAAGATATATATATATATATGTATGTGTGTGACTGTGTGTGTGTGTGTGGTGTGTGTGTGTGTGTGTGTGTGTGTGTGTGTGTGTGTTGTGTGTGTAAACAGTATTTTAAGGCTGTGATGTGATAAAGGAAGGGAGTGAATAAGCTTTTCCATTGCTATTACAGCGTTACTTTCTCGCCTTTATTTCCGTCTCTTAATTCAACTTTCTCCTCCACTTCCACACCTTGCTATAAGGTCAATATTTGTAGGTAGTTTTTTATTTGAAATTTTGAAAAGATCTTTCTCTATATTCCAATTTACTAAGACGTTCTCTCTCTCTCTCTCTCTCTCTCTCTCTCTCTCTCTCTCTCTCTCTCTCTCTCTCTCTCTCTCTCTCTCTCTCTCTCTCTCTCTCTCTCTCTCTCTCTCTCTCTCTCTCTCTCTCTTTCATGTTCACCCCCTACAAACACACTCCCTACACAAACACTTGCACGCCACCAAAACCAGGGCTCATTTGTAACAGTAACAACATTATGATGGTTGTCCAAAACTAACTCATTTATGCTATAGGTACCCCCTTCCTTCCCCTCCATCCCATCCCCTCCTTCCCTCCCTTTCCCTTCTTTTCCCTCCCTTTACTCCCCAACTCCACACCCCCACTCCCTTCCTTCCCTTCCAGCCCATTCCTTTCCTTCCCTTATTCCTTCCTTTCGTCTCCCCCACTCCCCACCACTCCATCCCATCCCCCTCCTCTCCCTTACTCCCTCCCTTCCCTTCCCCTCCCATCCCCACCCTTCCCCTCCATCCCAGCACCCTCTCCTCCCTTCCCCTACCGTCCTCTCCCTTCCATCCCTTCCCCCTTAACATCCCTCTCATCCCCCACTCACGCCACTTCCTTACTCCCCGGGCGCAATCCTCCACGACCTGTCTTTTTCTCAAAAAAAAACGGGGGGAGGTTGTTGTGTTTTTTTGTTGGTTTGTTTGTTTTTTTCCCCCTTTTTTTTTTCTTTTTAAAAAAAAAAAATTTTTTTCCTTTTGCATTCCTTTTTTCCCCTTTTTTTCCGCCCCCAAATTCCCCCTCCTCCCTTCCCCCTTCTTCTTTTTAATTTTTTTTTAAAAAAATTTTCTCTTTTTCCCCCAATTTAAAAAACTTTCCCTTCCCCCCCCCCCTTCTTCCCCCTCCCCCTTCCTTCTCCCCCCCTCCCCCCCCCCTTTTTTCTTTTCTTTTTTTTACCCCCCCCCAAAAAAAAAAAAAAAAGCCAAAAAAGGCCCAGGGAAAGAAAAAAGAAGGGAAAAAATAATATTTTTATAAAACCCCTTTCCCCCCCCCACCCCCCCCCCTTTCCCTCCCTTTCCCCTTTTTTCCCCCCTTTTAAAAAAATTTCCTCCCTTAGATTTTTTTTTAAAAAAAAAATTTTTTCGTTTTTTTTTTTTTTTTTTTGGGGGGGGGGGGGGGGGGGGGGGGGGGGGGGGGGGGGGGGGGCCCCCCCCCCCCCCCCCCCCCCCCCGGGGGTTGGGTTTTTTTTTGGGGGGGGGGGGGGGGGGGGGGGGGGGGGGGGGGGGGGGGGGGGGGGGGGGGGGGGGGGGGGGGGGGGGGGGGGGGGGGGGGGGGGGGGAGGGGGGGGGGGGGGGGGGGGGGGGGGTTTGGGGGGGGGGCCCCCCGGGTTTGGTTTGGGGGGGTTTTTTTTTGGGGGGGGGGTTGTTTTGGGGGGGGGGGGGGGGGGGAGGGGGGGGGGGGGGGGGGGGGGGGGGGGGGGGGGGTTAATTGTTGCGGGGACTAAAAACCCCAATTTTTCATTGGGGTTTTTTAAATGAATTGGGCTTAACCCTTTCTTTTTCCCGGGGGCCCCTTTTTAAAATTAAAAAAATTTTTAAAATTTTGTTGTATCCCTTCCCTTTCCCAAAAAAATTTATTTTTTTTACCTTTGGGGGGGAAAATTTTGAATGGGTTTAAAAACAATTCAAACCCTTTTTAGGAAAATTTTTAATAATTTTCCCCGGTTTTTACATTTTTTTAGGAAAAATTTTAATTCCCCAGTCCCCCTTCTAAATTTTGGAAAATTGTTTGGTCTTTTTTTTCCAAAATTTTTGGTTGTCTTTAAAAAAAGGGACCAATTTGGCTTTTTTTAAGGCCCCAACCAAAATGAAAAGGCTTTTATTTGGTTTTTATGTTTAAAGTTTTTTTTTTTTTAAGCCCCAAAAATTGTTTTTGGCCCCAAAATTTTTTTTTTAAGTTTTTTTGGAGGGCCCTTTAAACCCTTTTTTGTAAACCCTTTTTCCTTTTTTTCTTTATTTTTTTTGAGGTTTTTTGTTATCCCTTTTGGAATTAATTTTTTAATATTTTAAATAATTATAATTTTCCCCTTTGAAATTTCGTTTTTTCCTTTGTATATGCTTTCCCCATTTGGGTTACCCAAATTTGTTTTTTGGAAATTTTTTAATATTAGAAAAAAGGGGGACCCAGACCAAAATCCCCAAAAAAACCCCCAACCCAACGAGCCCCCATTTTTCTCCCCGTTGTTTCTTTTAAAAACCCCCGAACCAGGGAACAATCCCTTCCACCTGTCCCTTAGGGGTCAACAGTCCTTGGGGGGCTTTAAAGGTTTTTGAAATCAAGTTTAAAAATTCGGGGGATTTTAGGTACCATTGAATAAATGACATTGACAAGAGGAAGAGGTTTCAAAGGTTTAAAAGGAAACCAAAAAGCAACAGACAATAGGCCCTTACAAGGCTTTTTTGTTTCTACCCAACTAACTAGATAATAGAGAGAAAGGATGGAGTAGAAGGTCCTCCCCACCCCCCCATCCTCCAGCCGAAGCTGGCGGAAAGAAATTCCATCAATATAGAAAAACTCCCTGGAAAAATTGTGAGGAAAGTTGAAAGCGTAATCTTGGCTAACTACTACTAGTTTGTGGGGGAGGTTTTTGGCTTGATAGATAGGTCAGTTTGTGTGTTTTGTAATGGGGTGAAAACAGTGTGGGGTTCAAGGGTGGTGCGGGAGCCTTCCTGGCGCTTTCTTGGGGGGCAGCAGTCAATCAGGCCCCGCTCCGTTCGATCCATGCGGATTTTGGGATTCCATGTAGGACGCCGTAAACCTTTAATGCCTCCCGAAGCAGTGCCCCGGGACCTTAAATCCCGATGGTGGCACTAACTGTAGGACCCTTACTGATCCACAGCCGTACAGGGCGAGAGTAGTAGTGAAAAAACCCTTTAAATTTGGGGCTATCTTTGGGGTGTCTGAGGTCTAATGTAGTTGGGTAGGCTCAGGGGGACTTCTGGGTGTGCGGGAGCCTTGCCTGGCGCTTTTTTGGGGGGAGCAGTCAATCAGGGCCCCCCTCCGTTCAATCCACTGGGTAGTGCACTTCCAAGTAGGACGCCCTGCACTTTTAAAGCTTTGCACAGTGATCCCTTTATAAAATCCCCATGGTGGTCACTAACTGTCAGGGCCTTACGAACCAAACCCCACCGGTCAAAGTTGTAGTGTGACCGTTTACTCGGGGCTGTCTGGAAAGTGTGGGGGGGGTTGTGTAGGACGCGACTGCAAACATTTCACGCGATGAGAGTAAACATCAGAGGCCCCCGAGTAAATTTTTTATTCCGAGAGAAACAGTGACAACCGGGGGTTTTATATGAAAAATTTTTCGAGGGAATTTTAATGATTCTATTGTATTTGAGTTTTTACGTCTGAGGCACCCCCTTCCATACGTTTTTCAACACGGGTTTGTGAAAAAGTATTTTGCTTTTCGTTCAAACCCTTTCCCCGCTTTTTAAATCCGTTGTTTTTAGTTGAGCTGCCGGTCTAGCGTGAAAGATTTTTTTGGGACTACGTTCGTAAAACCTTTGAAGTTTTTTTAAAACTTTTGATGAGGTCACCCCTTTTTCCCTTTGTTTTTTTAGGGGAATAAGTTAAGTTCCTTGAGCCCATTTTCATACGTTTTTTACGCAATCTAGGTTTTATTTTGGGTTTCTCGCGCGTATTTTTTTTTGTTTTCTATGTCCCCTTTTTTTACAAGGTGCCAGAACTGCACAGATTTTAGATGGGGGGAACAAGCGAGTTTAAAAAAAATGAGTATAAATTTTTTAGATTTGAAACTGAAAGTTCGTCCAATAAGGCAACCCAATTTTTTTCATTTTTTTCTACCTCTATAATTTTGGTTTTCGGTTTTAGATCTTTTGAGATTATAACCCTAAATCTTTCTTTATCAACACTTGTTGTTGGAAAAACGTTATCACGTAACTTTTATGGGGTTGTTATTACCGTATTAGTACATGACATTTGTCAAGGTTTTAAATTCATTTTCCAGTTTTGACCTTTGCTAGCGTGTTTAAGTGTTTTGTATAGTTGCGCTGGATTCTGTGAGGGTAGTTTTTATTTTCTGTCATCAGCAAATTTCATATCCTGCATGTATTCCCTCATCAATGTATTTATTATATTAAGAAAAAGGATAGGGCCGAGAACTGATCCTTGAAGAACGCCACTATTAAAATGGTCCAGTCGAAGAAATTTCATTTTTTTACCCCCCTTTGTTTCGATTGACAGCCGTTTTCTATCCCAATTTTAAAGAGGCCCTTTTTACCCGGGCTTTTACTTTGTAATGAGACCTTATGAGGAACTTTTTCGAACGCTTTTTTGAAAAAACGAGGGAAACACATCTCGCCCCCGTGTTGTCGTCATTTTGAATACATTTGTTTTAAAAAACAAATAAGCTTGGGGATGAGCGTTTTTTTCTGAATCCATGCTGCGAATCTTTTATTTGTCATTTTTTTTAAGAAATTTAAAGATTTTTTCTTTATGGTGGATTCCATTAAATTTTCCCGCCAATGATGTTAAAAATGATTGGGCGTAAGTTTCGGGCTTGCGATTTGCTTCCTTTTTAAATATGGGGAATGGAATTTGGCTAGCTTCCATTGCACGGTACATTGGGTGAGTAAAGACTAAAGGAAGGGAAGAGAAGAGGGGGGAGGAAGAGGAGGACGAGGAGGAAAGACGTGAGCGAGTAGGAGGAGGGGGGGAGGAGGAAGGGGGAGGAGGAGGGGGGAGGAGGAGGAGGAGAGGAGGAGAAAGGAGGGGAGGGGAGAGTGAGGGGAGTGGAGGATGGGGAGGAGGATTACATAGGAATAACAGACACCAGGAGACCTATTGGTCCATAACGAGGGATCTGCTGAACTACATACTACTAACTATAAACTATTTGTAAGAAAACTGCTGGAAAATGATACCATGTCCCTAAAGAGGATAAAAACATGGAAGTTTCATAGTGCAGAATGATAGGATATGAAAAATACTAATTACACTACCACTACCATAAAAACTACTCGATACGGGGGACTAGATTCGCACTATCAATACCCATTTACTTTTACAGGGGCGCGTCAAGTCTGTTTTTAAATGTAGTTATGTGTGGCTCCGACAACATTTGCTGGTAACTTGTTCCATCGATCAACGACTCTAACATTGAAATAATTTTTACGGAGATCGGTGATGCAAAGTTGACCGTTTTTTGTTTTAAAAAAAATTATTTCTTGTTGTCACTTTAGTTGAAAGCTCGAAAAGGTTCTCTGATTAATGACATCAAATCTTTTTAGGATCTTAAAGGTTTCTATCAAGTCCCAGGATTCTTCGATCCTTTAAGGAAAACATATTAAATTTCCGCAGTCTCTCTTTATAAGATGAATTCGCAGAGATGGAATTTTTTTGGTTGCTCTTCTTTGCACTGATTCCAATTTGGCTTGATCTTTTACGAAACAAGGCGACCAGAATTGAACGGGATATTCCAAGTGCGGCCTAACCAAGGACGTGTATAAATTGTGTCATTACTCTCGGGGTTTTATGTTCAAAGCTGCGTTTAATAAAGCCCAACATCATATTTGCCTTTTTACTAGCACTAGGGAATGCGGACTGGTTTCAGATCATTACTGATGATGAAACCTAAATCCTTTCCTGCTGTAAATTCATTAACAATTTATTTTTCATTTTATAGTTATATTTGAGGTTATCGTTTGCCTATATGCATTACTTTACATTTATCGGAATTGAATTTTAATAGCCATTTATCACTCCAATTGATAGTTTGTCGGATCACTTTGTATGAGTCGCAGTTTTTTCTAGTATATGCTTTACCGCCTAATTTGGTGTCATCTGCAAATTTCGATATTTTCAGTCGAGTAACTGAATATTGGAGTGGCCCAAACCCAGCTAACCCCCGTTACCTTAAAATAATGCTTTCTGCATTTATTATAACCTGTTTCTTTAAAGTGAACCTCTGCAAAGGGGTTTACCGGCAGGGTGTCCTTTGGGGACTGTACCAAGGGCTTTTTAAAATAGGTTATTTTTTAATCCCAAGGGAACGTCCCACGTTTTTTTGGGTAAAAAGGGGTTAAGGGATCTTTATTGCCCAATCCGCTGAGTTTTTTGGATCTGAGAAGAAACTTTTTCATTGCAATTTTTCCAAAAAGTTTCATACAACGGG
>JACEEZ010005921.1:28576-53576 GCA_016584305.1 Chionoecetes opilio
AATAATAATAATAATAAAATAAAATAAAATAAAATAATATAGAGCAATAGACAATAATAATAGTTAATAATAAAAATAATAATAACAATAATAAATACATCATAAAATAAATAGTAATAATAAGATAATAATAATGATAATAGTAATAATGACAATAATATTAATTTGTAATAGTATAGTGTTTTAGCATGTATAAAATTTTAACATACAATAATATAGTAGGAATTGGAGGTTTATCATGTAGCATAAATAAAAATAGGTAACAAGAGTAGTAATAATAGTTACAACAATAATAATATTAGTAATAATAATAATGATAATAGTGATAACAATAATAATAATAATATAATAATAAAATAATAATAATAATAATAATTACCATCACCATTACAACTATAATAACAATAATAAAAGAAAGTAATGAAAATAATACTAATAATAACAACAATAATAATAATAATAATAATAATAATAATATTAATAATAATAATAGCCATAATAATAGCCATAATAATAATAATAATAATAATAATAATAATAATAATAATAATAACAACAGGAATTATTAACAAAGATAGTAGCAATTTAACACATAGTAATTGTTTAATACACAGTAGCAGTAGTAATAGTAGTAGCAATAATAATAATAATAATAATAATAATAATAATAATAATAATAATAATAATAATAATAATAATAATAATATAATAAGAAAAGTTGTTAGAAATAATATGAAATAAAGTAGAATAGCACTCACAAAAATATATGAATATTTGTATATTATGAGATAGTAGTAGTAGTAGTAGTAGTAGTAGTAGTAGTAGTAGTAGTAGTAGTAGTAGTAGTAGTAGTAGTAGTAGTAGTAGAGACAGTACAGTAGTAATAATATTGGTAGTGGTCGCTAATATAGGTAATAGTAATAATAATAATAATAATAATAATAATAAAAAAATATTAATAATAATAATAACAATAATAATAATAATAATAATACCAATAATACTAATACTACTGATAATAAAAAAAAAAAAAATAATAATAAAAAAATAATAATAATAATAATAATAATGAAAATATTAGTAATAACTGATAATAATAATAACAAAAGGTAATAATAGTAATTTATAATAGTATAGTGTTATAACATATATAATACTTTAACATAATTGTTAAACTCCGCGGACGCCACCGCTCCGCTACTCCCGAAGGAGGGAAGGAAGGAAATTGCGTGCGCGGAGGCTCAACATATACGATATACGTACGGTATTGATATACGTAGCTCCTGTTGTAGCGTCCCCCCAACCCGCTATGGTTCTTCCAATCGGTCGCTGGTCGTGGCATGACAAATAACCCCGGCACCTCTACCTGAAGGTGCTGGGTTGGGCTTTATCTCCTTGTACCGGAAGGTACAACGGGGCAGTGCCCGTAGCTTCGGAGATACGGGGAGCTTACCTCCCCAGGCTTATAACGCCCCGGGCT
This sequence comes from Chionoecetes opilio, assembly GCA_016584305.1. Lineage (NCBI taxonomy): Eukaryota > Metazoa > Arthropoda > Malacostraca > Decapoda > Majidae > Chionoecetes > Chionoecetes opilio. Next base: position 30,057 of record JACEEZ010005921.1, read on the forward strand.
TTACCCGGAAGGCGACCCTCCCTGTTCCCCCCCGAGGCCCCTAGCTTGCATAGTTGCCCCGGGGTCAATCCATTATCGCCCGCCCCTGTCATGCACTGTCAATCATATAGATACATCACCATCTGCTGCGTCGCCTTCAGGAAGACCTGTATGTGGTGCTCAAGAGGTCCTAAGATCCTGTTGCAGGTGCCTCGTAATGCCCCGGGGTTCCGGGGGGGAACCCAGGGGAAGCCTCCTGAAGGAGGTATCTCGTAGGGCGTCGTAGTAGCGTAGAGTTTCACCTCCAGCCCACGCCCGCCCCTAGTGCCTGTCCCCAGCGCCCAGTGGCTCCCCAAGGGCCCTGAAGAGAGGCCACAGGGGTAGGTAGTGTGGAGGGACGTCATGGTCTCGTAGAGTAGCACTTCCCTACCCCCTGGGGCAAAGTGAGGGCGCCCCTTGGTTGCCCCACGGCGGATCCGGGAAGCCAGGCGGCCCCAGGGGAATCATCACCGGGGCGGGCAGTGTTGCAGGGACATCTTGGTCTCGTAGAGTTGCACTTCCCGCCCCTGGGATTATGCGGGGTATTCCTTAGTCGTCCCGTCGAAGCTCGTCGTCCCTGGGGCAAAGTGAAGAGCCACAGGGGCAACGCCGAGCGCCGCTATTTGCCCTGCCGTGGCCCCTTCATCTCAGGAGCCCAGGAGGAACACAGGGGCAAAGCCACCAGGGCAGGTGCCTGGCAGGACGTCGGGACTTCGTAGAGATGAGTAGCACCTGCCCCAGGGGACAAGCGGCGTGGCGGGCGTCGGGCGTCTGGTAAAGAAGGACGCGGCGTGTGTTGGCACGTACTTGAGCGCGTGGTATCTGGAAGGAATACCACCTAACTCGCTCACCGCGGTAAGACACTAGTCTCGTAAGATATCACCGCGACGCAATAAGACGTGTGGCCACACCGCAGGATATATAGAATCTCCCCCTCTCTCCTCTGTGTTCCGCGGAGAGCCCAGCGTGTGGTGGGTACATGTCAAAGGTTATTTCAGTGCTGACATAAGTGTGAAGTGATGGCGTGAATTGAGGGATGAAGATTCAGCACTCTTCCTCCTTCTCCTCGCCTCCTCACCTTCTCACTCTCTCACACTCTCCCTCACCTTCTCTCACTCTCTCTCTCACTTTCTCTCTCTCTCTCTCCTTCTCCTCCCCTCATCTTCTTTTTCGCCGGGGGACGGGAGGGACCCTGAGCTGTGGTCAGCAAATGTGCAGGTGGGCGCCGGCCACCCCTTCATAGGGCTGATAAGGAAGATTGTTGTAAGCACAACATCAATTGCCTCTCTCTCTATCTACCCCCGTCATCAGTACTCTGCCTCTTCCTTCCTTCTCTTCCATTCCTTCTCTTCCTCCTTCTCTTTCCCCATTTATTCTTCCTTCCCTTCTATTCCCCATTCTCCACGTTCTCAGCCCTCACAATAATGATAATAATATAGTAGTAAATAATTAGTAATTTATCTTGTAGCAGCAGCAGAAATAGGCAAAAAACAATAGTAAAAATAGTTATAATAGTATTAGTTACAACAGCAATAAAAACAGCAATAATAATAATAATAATAATAATAATAATAATACTAATAATAATAATAATAATAATAATAACAATGTTAATAATAATAATAACAATAATAAAAATAATAAAGATAATAATTACCAAAACTACCATCACCATTATGACCACCATAATAACAATAACAATAATAATGAAAATTATGAAAGATAATAATAATAATAATAATAATAAAAATTATGAAAGATAATAATAATAATAATAATAATAATAATAATAATAGGAATTTATATTAATGAAATAAATTATTTATAATAATAGTAGTAGTTTAACACATAGTAGTTGTTTAACGCACAGTAGTAGTAGTAACAGTAGCAGTAATAACAGAAGTAGTAATAATAATAATAATAATAACAATAGTAGTATAATATAATAATAATAATAATATAAATATAAAGGACAGACAGCCCAGACAGACGGGAACCAGACATACAGAAAACAGACAGACAGACAGAAAAGCACTTTCAACAGACAGACAGACCATCTACGCAGACACACAGCCAAAACCAAAAAGGACAGCCACCCAAACAGACAGACAGAGAGATAACAGACAGACACCCCCCCAAACCCAGCCCGATAGACGGACGAAACATACAGACCCCACAACCAAAAGAAAAAAAAACAGCAGAAAAACCGGCCCGCAGATAAAAAAAGACAACATACAAAACAGCCCAAAACGACAGACGGGCGGAAAAAGACACACGCACAGACATACATACTTTAAAGACGGGACATCCCAGACAGACAGCCAGACCACAGACAGTCGTAGACATCCCGTCAGACACCCAGACCACAGACAAAAACAGGCAAACAGACATACATACAAACAAAAGGCATACGCACATACAGAAGACAAACGGGACAGAAACCCCAGCCTGCAGACAGCCCCAGCCACCCAAACAACAGACAGAAGACAGATAGACATACCCCAAATTACATATGAAAAACCCAAGAGGACGACAGATATCAGCCAGCCCACGGGACAGTCGCCCCAACAGACGGGCGAAAGCCGACGCAAAAAATCAGCCTACATACAGACAGCAGCCCAAATACGGGCAGGCAGACCACACCCAAATACGACGGACACCCCCCAAAACAGACTTTACAGGGGAACAAACAGACAAAACGCACAATACAGAAAACCCGACAGAGGACAGCCCCGAAAAACGCGCAGACGGGGACAGACAGACGAAACATACAGAATACAACAGCCCGGGACAAACAGCCCCCCAAAACAGACAGACACACGGGACAGCCCAAACAGAAGACAAAAAAAACCAGCCCCCCCAAAACAGACATACACACAGACAGGCAAACAGACGGGGACAAACAAAATAGAGGACGGGCCCAGACAGACGCACATCCCAACAGACAACAGAGAGACAGACAGACGAAAAAACAGACGGGGACCACAGACAGGCAGCAGACAACGCACGGGAACCGAAAGACAGACAAGAAAAACAGACAGACAGACAAAAAACAGCCCACACAGAAAAGGGCCCAACCAAAACAGCCCGCACTACAGACAGCAACAGGAGAAGGACAGACAGACAGAAAAAACGGGACAAAACCCAAAGACGGCGGGAACAGACAACGACAGACAGACAACAGCCATCCTCAAACAGCAGCCAGCCCGGGAAGACGGAAGACAGAAAAAGTAAATTTGGGGGGGATTTTCAAAAAGACCCACTTTTTCATCATATCTGCAAAAACTTAGCAGTCCACAAATTTTCCAGATGCTTTCTTTTTTGGAAAAACATTTTTTCCAACCTTTACCCCTTAGGGGTGAAAAAAAGTTTTATGTTTCAAAGCTCAAAAGTGAGAAGTCATCGAGGCTCAAAAAAACAGGGGTTTATCAAAGCATCAAACTGAAAAAAGTTTTTCAAAGCAAAAAAAAACCCAGAAGTTTCAGATTTATAAAAAAACCTATTTGGAACCTAACCCCAAAATTACTACAACATGTTTTTCCCGGGCCCAAAACCAATAGAGTCATCGCCCTTCCCTTTTGTTTGTTTCACCCCTTTAAAGGGAAAACAACCACCCCGGGACAAACACCCCAAAAATTTCCCGGGCGTGCTTCTTTCGTTAGGGCTAAAACACTGACAACAAAAAATTTTCCATTTTAGGTTTTTTTCCTTATGGAACCAATAATTTTTCGGTCTTCCTTTCCAGGCTGAAGGGCAAGAATACGGGTGCACCCCCCCGTCTATGTGGTTTTTTTCTTTTGGGCACACCCAATCACTGATAGAAACACAAAAGGCCCTGGAAGGCGGGGGCCCGGGGTTTTTGAACTCAGCAGGCCCAAGGAAAAGAAGGCCTAGAAAACAATCCTGGAGAGGAGAAACGCTGCAAAGGAAAAAATATGCAAGAGGGGGATACAATCCATGAGTTTCATCTCGGCTGGGGCCTCCACGAGGGACACCCCATCTTTTTCTTCTGAGACGACCCAACCGGGCGGAAAATATTCATGATGCTGTTGAAAAGCTGCTAAAACCCCAAAGAAAATCAAGCTTCTAAAAGAAACAAAAATCTTCGCTCTGCGCCCCAGTCCCTGGCACCCCGAAACGGGGACGATCTTTTTCAGGCCCTTGCAATCTGTTCGGGTCTTTCCAGGTTTCCCAGAAAAGGGTCGGGAAGCCAGGGGAAATCCATGCCCACCCGGCAGAGCCCCGGGTGCAGGGAGCGTTTCAAAATTTCATTAAAGTAAGATTTAAAATGCTGTTTTCATTTTTTTAGTCTAAAAAGCTCCCCAATTAGTATATACAATTAACTCGCTTCAATTTCCTGTCTTCGGGGGGAAATATGTATTTCTATTTCAATTTAATGACTTGGTTATTGTTAAAGTAACATAATAAGGTACTTAAATAAAGAAATAAAGACGGAAATTTTTTGCATCTTTTGTTCCCTTTTTGGGGCCCTTTATATGCTGTACCAGTACATTTAAAGGGGTTTTTTTATTCTTTGTTTAAAATTGAAAATTTTTTTGACACTTTGCAAAGATCTGAATTTTTTTTATGCATCGATAGGTTTCATCCAATTTTGATGCCTTTTAAAAACATCTGGGGTTTTTGATGGTTTTGATAACATCTTTGTCCGTTTTCAGCTTCTTTACACATTGATGAATCCAGCTTTTTTAGATAATTTTAAAAAATTGGCCCTTTTTTAACCCTATTGATAGGGTTTACACCCCAGGATTAGTTTTGGGGGGGCGCTTTGTATGGGGCCCCCTTTCTTCCCTCCCTCCCTCTCCCCTCCCTCCTTCCCACCTTTCCCCCTTAATCCAAAGTTTCCTCATTTTACTTTTTCACCAAAAACTGTCACCGAAAAAAATTTTTTTGGCTTTTCGCTTAACCATAACCAAAAAATTTTTTTAAAAATTTTTCTTTTGGGTATTTATTCCTTTTTAATTATTCAAGGTATTTCTCACTGCATTTTTTTCCGACTTTAAAAATGTTTTCATCTGTTTTCTCTTTTTAAAAAATTTTTCCCCTTTTTAAAAAATTAAAAACTCTATTTAATCTTTCCTTATATATTTACATACTAAAAATTTTCATACAAAAATTTCTTTTTTTTTCATTTTGGGTAAAAACTAATACTACTTTACTATACTACTACTATAATTATTACTATACTATTTCTTACTATCTAACTACTTTATATACTTTTTTCTCTATTATTACTCACTACTATTACTACTACTACTAAAAAAAAATAAGATAATAGAACTTAAAAATAATAGAAATAAAAATTAAACATAATCTTCGCAGCGAGAAATGTCGCATATTTTCCTCTTGATGACGTTTTTCTTCCAACGTGTAAAATAATGGCCAGTATTAAAGGGGCCTGTTACTACTACATCCACTACATTTGAAATCCGTAAATTTATTTATTACTTGGGGTTTTTTTTATAGGGCTGGCCTAAGGGGTTTTTGTGTTACTTTTTTTTTTTTCTTTTTTTGGCCACCTTGTGAGGGAAAAAAAAAAAAGAAAAAAACCTTATCATCAAAAGGGGCAAATTCACGCAAAAATGTTTACAAAAATCCAAAGCCTTTTCTTTCCAGTGTCACAGTGAAAAATAACGAGACAGGGGATGGAAATTTTAAGGCCCAATCATTCTTGCCTCGCCCCGGGGAAAAAATTAAAATTTGTTTTTGAGCTCGACAATTTGGGGTTTGGGGTGGGCTTTTTTCCTTTTGTTTCTTTCTTTCGTTTGCTGAGTGTCCATACTTCCACCTCGGGAACGCGGGACTTATGAGGGGGTGCCGCAACTAGCAGAAAACAAATACACTGTGCCCAATGAGGTGTTGGTCACCGAACACACACAAAATAACTAACCACACCCAAACCCCACCCCAAAAACACCCCACCAAAACAGACACACAACAAAACCCCACACCCCACACCCCCACCCCACCACCACACACCCACACACACACACACACACACACACACCCCACACCACACACAAACCACCCCAAAACCCCTATACCCAAGATTTAACCAGGAAACTTAATGCCACATAGCCCTTGCTGCCACATATATATAAGTTTTTGATTTGGAAAAAATTTTCGGGGGAAAAGTGGGGGGGCCGTCACTACCTCGTATTTTTATCATCGCACGAATTATTTGGATCAGGGCAAACATTTATGTATTATGGCCTTTTCCGTCACAGCGGGAGGACTCTGGGTCGCTATGCTCGTTGCTTGACTTAACTATGACCGATCAACTACTTCTTTTCCCTTGTTTTTTTTCCCTTGATTTTTTCCCTTCCAAATTTTCTCTTCCTTTCTCTTTCTTTTTTCCCTTCCTTAGGGAAAACTGAATAAATTGCTTTTTTCCCGCCACCAAATGTGTTTTTTTTTTCCCCTTTTCTCTCTCCCCCTTTTTCTCTTTTCTCTCTCTTCTCTCTCTCTTCTCTCTCTCTCTCCTCTCTTCTCTCTCCTCTCCCCCTTTTCTCTCTCCCCTCTCTCTCTCTCTCCCTCCTCTCCCCTCTCTTCTCTCTCCTCTCTCTTCCCCCTCTCTCTCTCTCTCTCTCTCCTCTTCCTTCTCTCTCCTCTCTCCCCTCTCTTTCCCCCCTCTCTTCCCTCCCTCTCTCTCTCTCCTCTCTTCTCTCTCTCTTCTCTCTCGCTCTCCTCTCTCTCTCTCTCTTCTCTCTTAAGAAGGGGGAAAAAGGGGGTTTAAGTCAATTAATCCCCCTATGGCCACGGGGCGGGCGAGGGGCTTCAAAGCAGACATGGAGGGAGTAACATAGTCAGTTCTAATCTATACTTTATACTACTACTACTACTCTCCCCCTCCTACTACTATAACTCCTACTATATTTTTTCATAAAAACTCCCGTACGCCGGAAAAATCAGGTGGGGGGGGGGGTGGCGGCGACCTGCACGGGGGGCGCTAGGCCCATGCCGCGTCCAGGGGTCATAAGGGGTCGGCCCCCCTGACCCCCCAGGACGCTGCAGGGTGTTTGGACGCCCCCGTAAAGGGAGCCTGATCCCCGCCCCCCTTGGACTCCAGGGTGAGAGGGAGGGATCTGGTGGCCCNAAGGGGGATGGGGTTCTTAGTGCCACTCGACGGTGCAGAAAGATTTCAAGTGGATTATGGGTCTCACTCGGGATCGAATCGGGTTTTCGAGAACCCCACTCGGTGACGCTAACCACTCTGCTACCGCCTCCCCTAGATTGCATCGCTTTGGTTTTCACTCGGTATATCATGCCCTCACAACCTCTTGTGTGAACATGCAACAGAAAGTCGGCAAAAAATAATGTATCTCGGCATATTGCTGTTATAACTGCATCTCTTTTGCTTACACTCGGCAAAGCCTTAGTGCATAAAGTAGTGTTTTTGTCCTTTTGACCTTTCCTGCAAGCTCAGGCTCTTCAATTTCATTGAAGTCTCCCTTCCTGCTGGAGACACCCTTGCGTGATGGAGCCGACACTCTGAAATACAGTACTGTATGATGTATCCCAAAAACACGTAAAATAGGTGGCAAAGTAAAGCAAAGGTCAGGAACCAGCGTGTAGGCTGTCAGCTGCTGAGCTGTGTTTATGTCGTCCAAGCACCGTCTTGGATACGAATTCCGTTTTTTGTCGAAATTAAAAAAGGATTGGTGTTTCTGCTTAAAACACACAACAAGCTTGTAGGAGCCGAAATAATAATCAATGCAAAACTTGCAAACAATATCACAAAGTAGTATAACACACATTTCAGCAAGTGTTATTGGATTGGGATTCGTAATCCAGACTGTGCGTTGGACGACAAAAACACGGCTCAGCTACGCGCTGGTACCAGACCTTTGCTTTACTTTGCCACCTATTTTACGTGTTTTGGGATTACATCATACAGTACTGTATATCAAGATGTCAGCTCCGTCACGCAAGGGTGTCTCCAGCAGGAAGGGAATGAAATTGAAGAGCCTGAGCTTGCAGTGACAAGGTGTGAAAGTGCTGGCAAGGATGGATGCAGGTGCGTCCATGTGTGCTATTTGTGCTGAGTTTGATATCAAATCCAGCACAATTCTACCCGTCACATGTTAAGTGTACTTTTTATGCTTTTGACAGTATTTAATTTTTTTTTTTTTTTTTTTTTTTTTTTTAACCCATATCAGAGGAGGACATTGCATTAACTCGCACATTGAATAACTCGGCAAGGACCAGAGCCCCTATCGTGCCGAGTTATAAGGGTTTTACTGTATGTTAATTGTAGAATTTCTTAGTTTTTTGTGATTCTGCCATCTTGAGTGTAACACTGCTGGAATTCTGCTTGTGCGCTTTTCTGATGGTGAGGATCTTTTAGCAGGCCTCTACGTTGGGTGTTAGGCTTTCATTAACATACAGTTGGGGCCTGAGCTGGATACACGCTCCAACGAGGTCCTTTTTCAGAGACCGATTTACCAGCTTGACAATTATCGGCCTGTTTACTTGCTGTCTTTTTGGTCCTAGTCGGTGCGATACACTAATGTCAGACTCCTTGATGTTGATCTTAAGTTGGTCTTTAATAACTTGGGTCGTTACGTTGGTGGTGTTCTCTTGGGTGGTTTCTGGGGGTAGTGAAGCACCGGAAAGGATCACGGTATCGCGCCGTTCATACTGGTCCACGTTATCGAGGTGGAGTTCAAGGTCGTCGACTCGACACTTCAGCGTTGTTATGTCATTTTTCAGGAGGTGAATCTGTTTGTCTTTTTCTGCTATCTTTTTCTGTATGTCAGTTAGTTTGTCATTTAGATTAGTAGTTATAATTTCTGTAATCACTTTAACTAACGTTTTGTGATCTTCAGGCAGGGATTCAAATAGAGCGTTCACATCACTCTCACTGTCAATGGTAGCCTCGTTTCCTTGGTTGGTCGTTAAGGTAGAAGTGTTGCGTGTAATCACCATTGTTATGTGCACAGAAGTGTGTAATACTTGGTAAGAGCAACACTAGGGACACTTGGCGTTGACGAGAAAAAAAGTTTGACACACCCGGTGCAGGAATCGTATTAGTTAAATTGGTATCTTGCTTGGGTCACGGGTGGTAGTTTCAGAGTAGAAGAGGGTGTGTGTTGCCAGCTTGACGTCCTGAACTGAAACTGTGTAAGACCACACGCGACATCAGAGTGGGCGTGTGGGTGCGGGCGGGACCGTATGGGCGTGGGCGTGCGGGAGGCACGTGACATCGAATCAGGAACATGATGCGTGGGCGGAGAGTAATGCAGGCGGGCGATACGTGACATCAAAACAGGAACATGAGTAGGGCGCGTGGGCAGGACATCATGGGCGGGGAGGAGGAAGATCGTAGAGACAGCGAGGGTTAGAACATCAGAAACTGCATGGGACATCAGGACATTTAGGGACCAATATTGAGCAACACGAGGTGTTGGACATACCCACACTAGGAGACACACAGACAAGAGACCCAAAACACCGCCTTACCACCATTATGTAAACCGCTGCTACCATTCTGTACCGGGACCGTTGTACATTGTACTTGAAATAGATGAGTAGAGTGTGGTGTGGAGGAACATGGATGAGAGAGTATTTTGGGCGTGGTAGCTTGTGGACGAGCGGCAGGCAAGACCAGGAACATGGATGAGAGTAGGGGCGGTGGTAGTAGGTTGGTCGAGCGGCGAGGCAAGTCTCGGAGGTGAGTGGTGTGTGGGCAACACGTGTTTTGAGGTCTGTGTATGTCTTACCGAGTGTGTCTACCTTAAAGTAACGTGTGCATGGGTATGAGGATCAATAATAGTCACCTCTGTAGATTGAAGCCAGAAGATGTATTGGTCAGGATCAGTAAAATACAGGAGATGTTGCCATGGGCTGGAATGGATTGGGCGACACACGTGGCCCGCCCAGACAGAGAGCGGACGGTGACTTTTATGCTGGGTCGAGAGTGAGGACTGAGTGGGGAGTGAGGCCGAAGGTCACGGGCCTACCATTGTGGCGCCCCCCTTTTTAGCTTTATAGCTTCGAACGTTACTCGAAGGGCTCCACAATCCTGGCTATTACGTTGCCACCACCCACAATAAGTGGGAAAACAAATATATAAGATTAAAGAAAATATGTAAGTACTAATGGGGCCCTGAAAACAACTCGTTATCATAATCTCAGTATTTTGACACTTTACTGATTCACCAGAAATTTACTTCCCAACTCCTTCAAAACCTAATGTCTTAACCTAATTCTTAACCTAAGTTTAACCTAATGTCTTAACTTAATGTCTTAACCTAATGTCTTAACATAATGTCTTTCAAACACAAATACATACTTAATCTAATAACATCGACACGACGCGACTCTCAGCTCGTGCTCAAAGCGTAACCTTATAACTCCTTCACCCCTAAATCACAAAGTAAATGTCCAGTCACACTGATTCTCTGTAACTTGCCCGTCACACTGGTTTTCTGTGTAACTTTCCCGTCACACTGATTCTCTGAGTAAAGTATCAATCCCCCACAACTCCAGCTATGAAACAAAGCCTTAGCTGTATCCTGGTGTATCCAGGGTCATTCACAGCTGTTCTCACAGCTCACCGCTGCTCACCCCGCCGGCTTCCCACCGCCACTTCACACCGCTCCCTTGAAACCCTATGAATAACATATTCCATTAGCTTTCTTGCTATAAAACAGATAAATAATTAATCTCCGCTACATCCCCACCAACACATTTCCCCGCACGTACCTTATAAAGGGTTGATAGTCACACCTCCCCACATGTTTACCACAGCTTACACGTGAACCGAAAGACAACTAATATGGCTACCTGCCTTCCTTCTCGCCTGGCCCGCTGACTTCACCACTACCGTCGGCATAAATATGTCAAAATATATTTATATATAGTGATTCAGAAACTGAGGAGTGAAGGAAAATGACGCATTTAATTACTCGACTTTATTATTACTTTACCCCCTCCCACTCAACGTAAACTTCTTCGTCAATCATGAGTCAAACGTTTAACCCATTTTCCCGGTACATGGCTTCTTCCCCTCAAAAAAAAATTTTTTTCCTTGTTTCTCAGTCCTTCATCACGCATCCTACCAATATCTAACTAAGATAAAAAAAAAATTTAAAAATAACATATACACAACACCAAATCATGACTCCTCTTCTTTTTAAAATTCACATGGGGTCTTCTAACCCCACCAACAAATATTCCCTAAGCGGGAAACAATAAAATTCTTCCAATGAACTTTACAAAACCAATAATTGAATAGTATGCATTCTTAACTTTTTCACCTCCCCCACATGAGCAGATTTAACCGTTTGGGGAATACATAATTAATTAAATGACTTTACTCCCTTGAAATGAGAACCTTCTCATCCTCTCTTATTTGTCTAGGCCGAAGCCATATAGATCGCGACTGGACTCATCCCTCTAGTCTGTAATGGTTATTCTTTTACCCACTTTACCTAGACATAGGCGCGTAGGGAGAAATCACGACCGGATTTACTCCATACCCTCTGTAACTTGGGATAAGGCTCACCTCCTTATTGAGGCATACATACTCCTTCGTCAATCACCCAAACGAGCAAAGCTCAGAGCCAAGCACACCTCGAGTCTAACGACATCCTTTGCGGATTTAGTGTTTAGTGTAATCTGTGTACATCCTCTAAAGCAGTTTATCTAACCTTTACAAATCTTCTATCGACCTTCAAACAAAATCTCTTTCTCTCTCTCACTAGAGAAAGTGGTGAAAATTTATCGCTTTCTCACTAGAGATTAATACTTCTTACCATCTGTCATTGTAATAATTACGTATCTCCTCACTGGCCTCCTCTCTCTATTCAAGGTGGTTGTTCAAGTTCCTCCTCCATTACTACCCCTCTGCTTTATTTTCGGTGGCTATTTCTGCCACGACAACCCGCAAAAATAACTTACTTGTCGGGCGTCTTGTCCCGCATCAGTGTTATCTTTTGCTTTACTTTTACTTTATACCAGTTTTTACCCTAACTAATACTAACCCTTTTCCCGGAAGGTCGGGCAACCTAACCTTACCGTCCGTACCTTTTACATGACATGCTTTATGTTTTCTTTTTACTATGTTACCAAACCTAACCCTAACCTTACCGTAAGGTCGGCAGCCTAACCTTACCGTACCTTTTAAAATGTGTTAAGTGTGGAATTACAGCCCTCTATCCAAACCATTCATCATCCATCCACATCCACTCGACATCATTATCCACATTGCATAAACCCTTGAAACCAATTTTAACAATACCCTCATCATCCATCCACATCCCTCGACATCCACTCGACATTTACTTCACCCACATCCACACTACCTTCACTACCCACTTCACCTTCATGTTCATATTCACTGCGGGTCTTAGGCGTGCGTGTTCCTTGCAGCACCCTTACACTTCCCTGCCGCGGCATGTGCTAAGGCCACACTACTGTCTCGCGGATATACCAGGCCAGCACTACTGTCTTTATCTATGTATTTATCTAGCGGGGTAAGTAAGGGAACCATTAAATGGATCCCACCCCTGCCACCATTATGTGGCGCCCCCCCTTTTTTAGCTTTATAGCTTTGACGTTAACTCGAAGGCTCCACAATCCCGACTATTACGCTGCCACCACCCACAATAAATGGGAAAAAAAATATATAAGGTTAAGAAAAAATGTAAGTACTAATGGGTCTGATAACAACTCTTTTATCAGAATCTCAGTATATTGACACTTTACTGATTCACCAGTAATTACTTCCCAACTCCTTCTTAACATAATGTCTTAACCTAATGTCTTAACCTAATGTCTTAACATAATGTCTTACCTAATGTCTTTACATAATGTCTTTCAACACAAATACATACTTAATGCTATAACAACGACATGACGCGACTCTCAGCTCGTGCTCGAAGCGTAAACCCTAAACTCCTTCACCCTAAATCACTGAGTAAATGTCCCGTCACACTGATTCTCTGTGTATAACTTGCCCGTCACACTGGTTCTTTGTGTAACTTTCCGTCACACTGATTTTCTGAGTAAAGTATCAATACCCACACACTCCAGCTATGAAACAAAGCCTTAGCTGTATCCTGGTGTATCCAGGGTCATTCACAGCTGTTCCCACAGCTCACCGCTGCTCACCCCGCCGGCTTCCCACGCCAGCTTCACAACCGCTCCCTTGAAACCCTCTGAATAACATATTCCATTAGCTTTCATGCTATAACAGATAAATAATAATCTCCGTACATCCCCACCAACACATTTCCCCCGGACGTACCTTATAAAGGATTGATAGTCACACCTCCCCACACGTCTTACCACAGCTTACACGTGAACCGAAAGACAACTAATATGGCTACCTGCCTTCCTTCTCGCCTGGCCCGCTGACGTCACCAGCTACCGTCGGCATAAAATATGTCAAAATATATTTATATATAGTGATTCAGAACTGAGGAATGAAGGAAAATGACGCATTTAATTACTCGACATTTATATATACTTTACCCCCTCCCACTCAACGTAAACTCTTCGTCAATCATGAGTCAAAAGTTTTAACCAATTTCCCCGCGTTACACATATTTTATGAGAGGTCAAGGGGCGCTGAGGAATACATGAGTGTTGCCATGACACCTACGCTACCAAAACAGTACAGTACATAAGTCGTTTTGTATGAGTTGGCGCTCAGATTCTGTAGAGGCTGTATTTGTGATTTCGTGTCATCAGCAAATTTCGATAACCTGCATGTGATTCCCTCGTCAATTTTCATTTATATAATTAAGAACAGAATAGGTTCGTGAACTGATCCTTGAGGAACACCACCATTAACACTGGTCCACTCAGAAGAATTACCATTTATTACCACCTTTTGTTTACGATTTGACAGCCAGTTTTCTATCCAATTCGAAAGATTACCTGGTATGCTATGAGCTTTTTCTTTACTAATGAGACGCTTATGTGGAACTTTGTCGAACGCTTTTTGAAAATCGAGGTAAACTACTTCTACTGCTTGTGTTGTAGTACATTGGAATACACTATTGAAAAAACCCAAGTAAGTTGAGAGGCATGAGCGTTTATTTCTGAATCCATGCTGCGAATCTTTAATTATGTAATTTTCTTTCTAAGATTTTAACGATTTGGTCTCTTATGATGGATTAAATACTTTTTCCCAGAAAATGATGTTTAAATGATTGGGCGATAGTTCGGGGGCGGCGACTTGCTTTTTTTTTTTTAAATATGGGTGGGACATTAGCTAGTTTCCCATTCGCACTGTAACATTTCGGTGAGTAAAAAATTATTAAATAAGATGGAAAGGGGTTTTACTATTTCGTTCTTTGTTCTTTTAATATGCGTTGCGAAATTTGAAGGACCAGGACTTTTGTTAATTTTAATGTTATTTATCGGGAGCAAAATGTTGCATTCATGAAAGGTTAATGACCTGAGTAAGTACCTTGTTCTAGGTTTCGGGGATGGTTTGATTATGCGGGGTGTTTTCTACTGTGAAGTCTGATGCAAAAAAGTAATTTAGGGTACCGCCATAGTCATTCTTTTTTCTGTGTGTTCGACATTTCCCATTTCAAACGGCCATGTGGTTGAAGTCATTACTTTTTCTTTTTAACATAGCTGTAGAATTGTTTAGGGTTAGATTTCTCATTTCGGCAATGTGTCCCTTCAAAATTTTTCTTGCTCTGCTTAATAAGTTTTTTGGGTATTTCGTCTAATTCTGCCGTGTTCAAGTTTGTCGTCTTCATTATGGTTTCTTTGTTGTTTTCATATGCACGCTTTTTAGCTGCGAGGCGTCCTTGATTTCGCGGGTCCACCTTTTCGGTTTAACATTTTGAAAAGACCCCCTATTATCGCATCGGTATTGAGGATGTATTGCTAAGTTAAGCTTACCGGTGAATTCATGCCATGCTACATTTATGTCGTTACTTGCTGAGATAACATTCCAACGGTGTTCGTTAACATTATTTTTAGTTCCTGAAGTCTGCCCTTCGATGATCAAGAACTTTTCTTTACTGTCGAATTCGCTTGTCTTACTGATGTTTAATACTGAAAGTAATCACCCCGTAACACTGCTACTGAATTCAGATCCGACGTTACGTTACGACAAGATTTTTGTTAGTTTTGAAAAAAGATCTAGAATTTATCGCTTCTCGTTGGTTTACCACGTGTTGGTATACAGCAATATTCTTTCTTGGAGATTTGAATAGAGAGTGTGCCCCAAATGTGTTGCAGTGAGGCGCCCCAACTGGTTACGGGAATATTAAAATCACCGATATTACATTTTATTTCAGAACTAATTTCCGCTATTGTTCATAGAGTTCTTTAATGGGGAGGAGGAGGAGGAGGAGGAGGAGGAGGAGGAGGAGGAGGAGGAGGAGGAGGAGAAGGAGGAGGAGGAGGAGGATGAGAGGATTTACCCAAAAAAAATTTTAATATCCCTTTGAACCAAAGTTAGAAAGAAAAAAGGCCCACGGTCTTGTGGTGTTGTGTGTGTGGTGTGGTGTGTGTGTTGGGTTTTATCTCTCTCTCTCTCCTCTCCCTCTTCTCTCTCCTCCCCCTCTCTTTTTCTCTTCCTCTCTCTCTCTCTCTCTCTCTCTCTCTCCTCTCTCTCTCTCTCTCTCTCTTTTTCTCTCTCTCCCCTTTTCTCTCTTCTCTCTCTCCCCTTCTCTCTCTCTCTCTCTCTCTCTCTCTCTCTCTCGCCCCTTTTCCCTTTTCTCTCTCCTTCTCTTCTCTCTTCTCTCTCTCTCTTCTCTCTTCTCTCTCTCTTTCTCTCTCTCTCCTCTCTCCTTCTCTCTTCTTCTCTATAAATAATATATATTTATTATATTATTTAAAATTAAAGACAAAAACTTTCAAAAATCAGGTTTACATAAAATACGTAAAATTCCCCACTGAGTTGGACAAAAAAATTTTTGACATTAGCATTCCGCACATTAAAATTTTGTTAGCTATAGGGGAGGATCTTTAAAAAACCTTCATCAATAGTCTTTTATTACTAAAAAAAAATTGATACGGTTATGACTCACAGCCACCGTTAGCCCACACAAACTTTTTTTTAAAAAAATCTGAAAATAATTTAAAAATTGCCGATGAACCCCTTAACCCCCAATATATTTGTTATAAGGCACTCCATAGCATACAACTGAACGGATTCCCAATTGCTTCTTAATCCCGAAAGTCGACGACCCCAAAATTAGACTCCCATTTTGTAGAACATCCCCTGCACAGCAAGGCTCACCTTAAGGGTTAGATGTTGGAACCCAAAGCCACAAGCAAATTTGGAGCATTTTACACTAAACATTCAAGACAAATTAAAACAAAAAATTATAATGCTATTAACATTTTGGTGATTGGAAATAATATTTTTTTTTTTTCTTTTGGGAAAATCGGAGAGTAGGGTATTCACTTCTATTAACTTGCTTTTTTTTGTTTGTTTTTTTTTGTTTTTTTCTTTAATATTTTTTAAAAATATTTCAAATAATAATTATTTGCACATAAACAAATTTCCCCTTTGTAAGTATTTATTATAGGATCACACCTTAGTTTACTTATGTATATTTTGTTTACTGTATAAACTAATGTGTTTGGTTATATATGGGAATTTAGATTTACGTTTATTTTATATACATTATTTAGGACTATAAAATATGACGTCTTAAGGTTTAAATATGTACTAGCACAGGTCTGTACAAGAGCCTCGGCTCAACGGACCTGGTCCTCAGATATACTGTATGTACTGTAAATATATTTGTTTAACAATTGTAACAAGAGGTCAATAAATATATCAATATCAATATCAATATCAATCTCTCTCTCTCTCTCTCTTCCTCTCTCTCTCTCTCTCTCTCTCTCTCTCTCTCCTCTCTCTCTCCCCTCTCTCTCTTCTCTCGTCTCTCTCTCTCTTTTCTCTCTCTCCTCTCTCTTCTCCCCTTCTCTCCTCTCTCTCTCCTCTCTCTCTCTCTCTCTCTCTCTCTCCCTCTCCCCTCTCTCCTCTCTCTCCCCACTTCTCTCTCTCTCTATATATATATATGTATATATCTCAGTACATTTCGTTAGTAATATACATCTAACATTAATATTCCCTATCATTACAAACACATAGTTCGATCATATATCACTTTAACACTCCTTATCTCGCACCTTAACACTCCCTATTATGAAATACATAAAATAGGCAATATAATATATAGCCTGCGTTACAAAATTAATATTTCTTACCGCTGCCTTACTCAACCAGGACTAATAGTGTGGTATGCCATGTATTCCCGTAGGATTTTTGTGCTAAAATAGATTTTTTTGCAGTTCTGGCTTCTATAGGTATCAGATTAACAGAAAAAGATGGGGTCCCAATTTTCAGACCCCTCACCCCCTTTCTGGGGGGTCATTCCTCTTTTGGGACCCCAGGATTGGTCCCCTGGGAACACTAAGCAACAAATTTCACATTTTCTTTGTTACAGACACTGAAACTACTGGTTCCTACTAAATTGCTGATGCTGGATGTCAGGTTTATATCTAAAATTTCTCTATCACGTCCAGATTTGGTATAACCGAAACCTCTATTTTTCGTTGTTTTCTCACCCGCTTCTATTACGAAAGCCGTCTAAGCTACTTTTCCATGCCACGTTTTATGCTAGGCATACATAAATAATGTTAACAGGGTTGTCTTTCCTCCTTTATTCTGGTTTTAAGACAGACAGTGGAGTTCCACTGGCGGAGTTACCACCCCTGCCCCCAACCATCCACCCAAAGCGCGTTAGTATTTAGCGATACGTCCGATTTTGCGATTACTGTCAAAATCGGACGTAAAATCAATCAGTTATTCATCAATGCCCCATATTTGAAATTTCCTCCCGAAATAGCGTTTCGCAATCACTGCCATAGCATTTACAGAGAGGAGTACAGGGCAGGCCCATTCTTCAAGCAGCTACACCTATTTCCCTTGCATCCTACTTTGCAGCCACATTTGACGAGTAAAACTACAGCTTGTGGGGCAGGCAGGGCAAGACATGTCAGTGGAACATCCCACGCCTTTCCCCAAATTTCCATCCATTTTTTTCAATGCAGGAAGGGTTGGACAATTTTCAGGGTATGACTTGTCCGCATTGTCATGTAGTTTGCACGCATGATATGGGGAAGCAATGCAGCACGAGTTGGTGGAAAGCATTTCCCCTTCCAAGTTCTTTGACCGAAACAGCTCCCACCTGAGTGATGGTAGGGTTGCTGGACCTTTTGAACTGTAGACATGACACACAAAAGTCTAAAAACGCTTTAACCTGCTTTGGGAAGCTCGTCATTGACCAACTCGGCAGGAATAGAAATGCACCCTAATGCTTTGAAGCAGTCAATGGCAGGGGGCATCATCATCAAGCTTTAGGTATGCATCTACCCATGATTTCTTTGAAATTCCTATGAATCTGCCTCCCCAATCAGCACCTGAGAAGTTGTGGAGTCCAAGAAGTCCTTGCATTTGCGTCGGCCAATAACCTGCACTCTTTCAAAGATGTCTATTTCCGTTTCTTCTTTCCTTTGCCTGTATGAAACTTCAAGGATATAGTAGATGCTATCTGTTGAGGCGATAAGATCAAGAAGGAGCAGGAGTACGTCAGTGTCGGGGGGACCATACGCAGATCTTTCTGGCAGCACCACAGGCTGTAGAGGCAAGTACCTGGTTTGGAATCAATGTGTCGCCTCTTCATGTGTATGAGCATACTCAAAAACCTAGCCCCTTGATATGATCATCGTACACGACAACGAGCACGAATGAATCTTTGCTTGCGAAATAGTCAAAGCAGTCCTTGGCCAACAAGCATGTGAGCTTCCGCTTTTTTTTTGATGCTGAAAGTAACCCCTTTTATGGACATAGTGAGCTTCATTCGGGATGAACTTCGTACTCAATGGATGTGGTTGATCGTTCTTCCGGGTCTTGTTTTTCAACGACAGATCCAAGTATCGATCAAACAAAAACACGCCCCTCATCATAGTTGTCATCATTGTCTCTATGCGTTTGTTCAATGCATCCTGAAGGTGTGAAATCTTCAGCATATTTGGCGTCTTTTGTCATACTCTGAAGTACACCCATTGCATCAATGATGAGAACTTTAACTGGAGGATCTCCTGCCCTATGTCTGGTACTGGATGAACATCAAGGGATTCAACCGTGGCATCTAAAACTCCCATGCATCAGACTGGCCTTGTCAGTTGGGATGTACAAAGATCTATCAACAGCACCAGAGAGCGTGGGGCACTGTTGACATCTCGTACTTGCCAATTATTTCCTCGAATTTGGCACTAGGACCTGGTCGGCTTCCCTGAACAATGAGAAATCTGCCCAGTTAAATTACGATCCTCACGCAATTTGAGACTTTATCTCCAATGCGTACTTTTGATTTATCCATCCAACTTGAGAATGCCTTCAACTTGACTTCTTCATCTTGCCCCAAAACCGAGAGATTTGATGTGGTAGTCAGACGTTCACAAAACGAACTCCTCGAATCGCTTCTGACCCTTTTCTGCCATAATGCAGAATATCATGTTTTGCTACCCTGGCACAAGAGCTGATTGAAACAAAAACTTTCAAGGGTTTGTCTTTCACTCTGAAGGGGTTGTCTGTCCCCCCAGTGGAACTCTATTGATTGACGGATCTGTATGGCATTCTCTCTTGACCTCAGTGCAATCTGTCCAGACAGCTGGTAATGCTCTGTGCGTTCGGATGACCTGGAAACTTTTGGGAAGCTCTCAAGATACTCGTCAACGATACGGGCAAGGCAAGGTGTAGTGGGGGAAGGGATTTCGATTGAGAGCAGCTTCATCTCTGCTGAGTCCTACCATAACCACCGTGCCCCTTTATTCTTGATTTCCTGTTCGAGTGCGACTGTGGCGAGATTCGTGAAGGGTATCTCTGATTTTGAAACAACAAAGTCCCGGAATAAATGCTTCCATGTTTCGGGCTCATTATCTTCCAGCGCATTCATTTGTGCAAGATGGACAGGATCAGTCGAGCGTAATTTAGAAGATCCCGTGCAAAGGGAAATACTTGATCAGGTTCTCCAAGGAAGCAAGATAACTCTCCCAGTCCCTGAGCGGCAAGAGCTGACGAAATGAAGAAGGCTTTCCATTTGATCGAGGTATGCTGAAAGGAATTCTGCAAACTCTCCAATGTTTTCTTTCCTCCTCTAGTGGCTTCACATTTCCAGCGTACCATGATCTGACATATTCATAGTCTTCAGTCATATCGGGGTTACGTGAATGAAGCGTCCTTGAAAGCATTGCACCGGACACTAACTGGGCCTTTTGAAAGAGTGGATAATATGACATCAAACCGCATATCATAATTGCTAGACTGATTGTGATGTGGTATTCGATGCCTCTTTGTATGCTTTGCCACTGAAGATCCCACGAAGGGCTGCTGATGTGTATGCACCACTTTCAATGGCACATATATCCAGGCCACTGCCATCTATCGTTTTCCCGAGAGCATGTAAAGCAGCAAATGCAATATGGAGAGCTCCTGCCCTTAGGATCAATTGGTGTCCCCAACGGGCCTGCTGAATTTTCAAAGCACGTGAATATAGGTCCAGGTCCAGTGTTATAAAAAGTTTTCTTGTGGAACCAATGACAGTGGAAAGAGATTCCTGGCAAACCCGAAGAACAGGGGTAAAAGAGTCCATAGTCAGTGGGTGTGGTCTTGAATAATGGAGCGATTACCTCTACATTCGTGCGTGTTGGGCTGTCGGATGACTGGGATAACAGCAGAGATTGGTAGCAGCCCAAGTTGGCATCACATCTTTCTTGACCAATTTCCTGGTTTGGTTTGCTTTTTCTTGACTGATAGTATAGCGTCGACTGGAGTGCTCTAAGGGGGGCACTCTTCCTGATTCCTTTGCATGTCACTGTCCTGTGTTTGTTCCTTCGCTGACTCAGTTTCAGTGAAACCACAATCATATCCGTGCCATCAAACAGTTCCAAGGGAGTTTGCAAGTGCCCAGGTGTGAGTGAAGTTTTTGCTCAGAATATTCTTCCTCTTTCCCATTTCATAGACCGATAATCTCAATGGAGTGGTTTTGGGTGACTGGTTTTTGCACCATGTTTACGTCAAAGGCCAGAGGCTTTTGTGAGAGAAGGGTTTTTCTGGTATTTCAAGTGGTCGGTTCATGAACTCTCCATCTTTACTTGCTGGAACATGACAACCACTGTGCCATAGAAGGTTCCTTGCCCCGTCGGTGTGTCTTCCAGGAGGTCAATATTATCGATCGCAAACCATGTGTTCAGGCCTTTCTTGACAAAGTTTGGGAGCCAAAATCCACCAGCCTCCTTATCCGCTGGAGAACACTCTGCTCAACTCGTTTCTCTAAGTCAATGATGTGAAGGTAGTCACTTCCAAAATACACAGCTGAGAGGTTTTCAACAAGATTTTTGTCACGCACTCTAGAATGAACAGCAAGGGGAAAGACCGATTGACAGAGGGGTTGGGACTGTTTGTCGGAAGGCACTGTCCTTCTTTGTCTGATGTTTCACCTGGCGATCAGTCCGAGTATTTTGGACAAGGAATGGCATGAAACGTCGACCAGTTTTGTCCCACTCCTGGGCTCGTATTCCGGACACTTTTACCAAAATGGCTACCAAAGAGGAGGTTTACTCATGAAGAACTGGAGTAAAAACGGATTTTCAAATTACTGAAGCTGCCTGTAAACGACCAAAATGCGTTGTTGCAGCATCTCTTCTCGCAGAAAAGGGTTTGGGGACATTCTTCAGGTGACAACTATCTCATCATCATTTATCATTGAGGACCTGTAATCCATGGCTATCGTGACTGCAGTGGAGAGCACAAGACGGTCAGGCTCATTCCGTCTTAGTGATGTACAAACTTCACTTCTGGGAAAGGGGCTCGTGATGAGTCTTTTTAGGTATTTCCGAAAAGTTCTCACTCTCATTTACATCCACACGGTATCTTTTCAAAATTGACCCAAATAGGCATCATTTACCTCAGCCATGCTCAGTGTAACATCCTCGTCACTCAAAGGGGTTTTGAATAGCGAGGACCAATTGGCATCACATACTGAGCGGGAAAGAGTGGCACATTACTGTGATCTGTCCTCGTTGATATTCGCTGTGCAAAGCGCAAACATGTCGATGATAGTTTCTTTTCAAGAGCTAATGCGTCGCCGGGTCTTCAAGGTCCGCTACTGAAACTCTAACAGGTCATCTGGGGTTTTCTGCTTGATCTGTAGGAGTGTTTTACCCATTGAGTCAGTAAGAAACCGGGTCAGTGGCTCTGAGTCATTCTTGGGAAAAGGAAGTCACAATTGGAAAAAAAGACACACTTGTTCCCTTTGGAATAGTCTTTGACCGCTTTGGCCGAACAGATCCCAAAAAGCACTTGAAGGTCGCCCGGTCATCGTGGAGCGCGACAGGTGAATCGGTTCGGGATCTCTTCCTAAGACGTTCAATCTTGTTCTTGTTGACGATAGGTTTCCGACATTCACTATGATACCGAACGTACTTGAGTTCTCCTTTATTTAAACCCGACAAGTAATTTTGTAGTCTAAAGAATGTCACTTTCAGTATCACCAAAAGACACTCTCTCTTGACAGTGTTGTAAAATTTCATCTGTCATGACCGGATTTTTCACCAATCGCTTCTTGATGTGGCACCTTCTTACAGATCACGCAAACTCCGTCCTCCTCCGACATATTGGCGATACTACCACGATCTCAGTTCACAGGGTATATCTGACTGAGCTCAAAACTGCTTCTTCAACATGCCTGAAAAAGAAAAATTGGAGTTAGACTCTATACTCTGAACCGGAAGTGCTAAATCTGAACCGGAAGTGCTATAAGGACACTTCCGGTTGCTTCTTGAGTGCTATAAATCGACTCGGCATACCTGAAAACCTGCAAAAGGATACTCAAATTATGAAAATCGGTCAATTATGGCGGAGTAGGTGCAAAGGTCAGTGCCGGGGGGCCCCAAAAGGGAAGTGACCCCCAAAAGGGTGTAAGGGGTCTGAAAATTGGGACCCCATCTTTTTCTGTTAATCTGATACCTATAGAAGCTAGAACTGCAAAAAAATCTATTTTAGCACAAAAATCCTACGGGAGCCCTTTTCCTAACATTACATACCGCACTATAATATTTAAGTTGCCCATGTTGTTCTGGTCAAAAAAAAATTAATATATAATGTATCGTCTTCCATTACATTGCTATATATAATCCTACTCTTAAAATCATGTGAGTGGCGACTCTCTTCATCTTCACCTAGACTTCTAATTTCATTACCAAATATCTATTGGCTATCCAGTCAATAGCCACACCTTATAGGCGTGGCTTTACATTTCATCTTCCCTCATTTGCAGGCTTATACATAAATCACCGCTGACGTATGTGGAGTGTAGACCTGTCATCCTACTGTTAATTACCACTCTACTCACCCACATCACGCGTGTGAGTCATGCGTGAGTAATGCTGGTCAGTTTATAATCTCTGTTCCTACAATAATCTGTGTGATAA
>JACEEZ010005922.1:0-85000 GCA_016584305.1 Chionoecetes opilio
GTAAATTTTATTTGGCTTATCAATTACATGATTTGCCTTTGTCTTATGATATTATATACAGGGGCTGCAAAGGGTAACATTGAAAATTCGAAATACAAAATGATGTAGGTTAGAGATGTTCTATCCAAAACATAAGCTCATATTTGAATTCCTTATATAAAAATACTTAATTTAGACACCCATCATGAGATAATTTCATTCAGATTCATGATGGCACCTAAATATGCCCCGCCCTACTAGGGCAGGGTGGGAGGTATCCTAGCGAGCAGGGTGGCGTCTCAGACTCGTCCTAAACGTAAACATATAGTGCTCCACCCACTCCCGATAACTTTTCGTGACAGGAGAGATGTAGTACATACGAGCTTGGTGATACAGAACTAGTCAAGCGATACAGCTTGGACCGAGAAGGGATTATATATGTGACAGACTTAGTGCGAGATGTAATATCAAGCCACACTGAAAAAAATACGGCGATCTCCCGAGCTGAAAGTCTTTAAGGTGGTCATGTTCCTCCTGGGTGTCATCTTCTAGGAGACAGTGGCTACTGTAGTGAGAGGTGGATGTTGACTCCCTATCAGCGTCCTCAGCCAGGCCCAAAAACCACTACAATAAGTAAGTATTGTTTAAGATACTGTTATGTACTGTATCCATGATTTAATGATTTCATGCATGATGAAATATAAATTTTACTAGAAAGGCTAGGTAGTGTAGCAATGGTAATGAATAGAAGGATAGGATAGAAGCAATAACCTCAAGTCATGCATTTTCCAATACTAGACCATTATAAGTTTACTTTATCACATCAATTCTTATGTGATTTATATTCGTAACAGCATATACTCAATTGTTATAAACGTCATTGACAGCTGCCTCAGTTTTTTTAACCTAACCTAACCTATCTACTAGGTATACCATGTACCGTCTCCTCAATGCCACATACAAGGTTAGGTTAGTTAAATAAAAGTAATGCATGAATTAGAAATGAGTACAAATATTGAAAAATTATTTATATATTTATTTCAGTTTATGTAGTTTTTTTTTCTTCAGGCAGCAATGACATAAAAAATGTAGTATATGGTATTAGAGACCTCCAGCACACATAGAATTGATGTAAGTGATGTAGTGGTCATTAAGTAAAATATAACCACTTGACCTGTCAAAGGAAGGAGGTATGTATTATGATATTTCCGCATTTCATTACAGGTCTCAACACTACAAGGTGTTTAACAACTCATTCAATAAAGTTGATCTCATTTTCTATCAAGGGTGGCCAGCTGAGTACCTCATTAATTAGAAAAAAAACCTCATGAGTAGCAATGCTACAAATAGCTGGGGCTGACTGGTATTGGTGTACAATTAAACTTGCTTATTTATTTTAAATAACACAACAGCCGAGACTGCCGGGCCTAAGCTTGCCGTCAAATTTTCTTATTTATTCTAAATAACACAACAGCCGGGACTGCCGGGCCTAAGCTAATTGTCACATTTTCTTATTTATTCTAAATAACACAACAGCCGTGGCTGCCGAGCCTAAGCTAACCGTCAAATTTTCTTATTTACACTAAATAACACAACAACCGGGACTGCCGGGCCTAAGCTAACCGTCAAATTTTCTAATATATTCTAAATAACACAACAGCCGTGGCTGCCGGGCCTAAGCTTACCGTCAAATTTTCGTTATTTATTCTAAATAACACAACAGCCGGGACTGCCGGGCCTAAGCTTACCGTCAAATTTTCTTATTTATTCTAAATAACACAACAGCCGGGACTGCTGGGCCTAAGCTAACCGTCAAATTTTCGTTATTTATTCTAAATAACACAACAGCCGGGACTGCCGGGTCTAAGCTTACCGTCAAATTTTCTTATTTATTCTAATAACACAACAGCCGGGACTGCTGGGCCTAAGCTAACCGTCAAATTTTCGTATTTATTCTAAATAACACAACAGCCGGGACTGCCGGGCCTAGGCTTACCGTCAAATTTTCTTATTTATTCTAAATAACACAACAGCCGGGACTGCCGGGCCTAAGCTTACCATCAAATTTTCTTATTTATTCTAAATAACACAACAGCCGGGACTGTCGGGCCTAAGCTAACCGTCAAATTTCGTTTTATTCTAAATAACACAACAGCCGGGACTGCCGGGCCTAAGCTTACCGTCAAATTTCTTATTTATTTTAAATAACACAACAGCCGGGACTGCCGGGACTAAGCTTACCGTCAAATTTTCGTATTTATTCTAAATAACACAACAGCCGGGACTGCCGGGCCTAAGCTTACCGTCAAATTTCGCATTTATTCTAAATAACACAACAGCCGGGACTGGGGGCCTAAGCTTACCGTCAAATTTTCGTATTTATTATAAATAAGTCAACAGCTGGGACTGCCGGGCCTAAGCTTACCGTCAAATTATCTTATTTATTCTAAATAACACAACAGCCGGGACTGCTGGGCCTAAGCTTACCGTCAAATTTTCGTTATTTATTATAAATAACACAACAGCCGGGACTGCCGGGCCTAAGCTTGCAGTCAAATTTTCGTATTTATTCTAAATAACACAACAGCCGGACTGCTGGCCCTAAGCTTACCGTCAAATTTACTTATTTAATCTAAATAACACGTCAGCCGGGACTGCCGGGCCTAAGCTTACCGTCAATCTTTTTTATTTATTCTAAATAACACAATAGCCGGGACTGTCGGGCCTAAGCTTAACGTCAAATTTTCGTTTTATTCTAAATAACACAACAGCCGGGACTGCCGGGCCTAAGCTTACCGTCAAATTTTCTTATTTTTTATAAACTAGCCGCAAAGCCGCCCTCCGGGCGGACTTTTTGGCTAGCTCCTGCGGAGGGCTATTGGTGGGCCTTCGGCCCACTACCTGTGTTTTGGTGGGCCTTGGGCCCCACCAAACCAGCTTTCTGGAGAGTGTGTTTGGTGGGCCGAAGGCCCACCAAACACAGACTCTCCAGATAGCCCCTTCCCTAATTTTTCCTGAAATCATGGATGTAGAAATGTATGTATTACGCCTTACCCTCACCCCCCACCCATTCACCTCACCCATTACCCATCACCCCCCACCCATTCACTCACCCCATTACCCATCACCACACACCCTTTTCACTCACCCATTACCCATCACCTCCCACCTATTCCCTCACCCATCCCCCCCACCCATTCACTCACCCATCACCCCACACCCATTACCTATCACCCCACCCTTTTCACTCACCCATTACCCATCACCCTAAAATTCAGGTTTCCTCAATTCTCGCAACCCACATTTTTTTTCACAATTCTCGCTAATAGGCTGCTAAAAATAAGAAATAAAAGTGATCGGATCATCTCATAAGTAGGCTTAAAAGTTGGCCTCTGATCGAGCTGGTTCAAACTGTGCCATATGATGGGATTGGGCACGGGGGGCGGCACCTATCGCGGACACCCCAACCACAACACACACACTTTCGCTTATATTATTATAGATAGCACATCAGCCGGGGCCCGCCGGGCCTAAGCTTACCGTCATTTTTTAAAATTTATTCTAAATAACACAACAGCCGGGGCTGTCGGCCTAAGCTTACCGTCAAATTTCTTATTTATTCTAAATAACACAACAGCCGCGACTGCTGGGCCTAAGCTTACCGTCAAATTTTCTTTTTATTCTAAATAACGCAACAGCCGGGGCTACCAGACGTATGCTTACCGTCAAATTTCCTGATTTATTATAAATAACCAACAGCCGGACGGCCGGGGCCCAAGCTTACCGTCAAATTGTCGCATTTTTTCTAAATAACAAAACAGCCGGGGCTGCTGGGTCTAAGCTTACCGTCAAATTTGCTTATTCCCAAATTAAATAACACAACAGCCGGGACTGCCGGGCCTAAGCTTACCGTCAATTGTTCTTATTTATTCTAATAAAACAACAGCCGGGGCTTCTGGGCCTAAGCTTACCGTCAATTTTCTTATTTATTCTAAATAAAACAACAGCCGTGGGTGCCGGGCCTAAGCTAACCGTCAAATTTTCTAATTTTTTATAATGTGAAGGCTGGAGGTCTTACATGTCTCATTCGAAAAGTGAAGAAACCCTAAATGTGTCAAAAATATTTTTTTTAGTAATGGTTTAATGCTTAACTCAAGCAAAACGCAGTGTATTTTTTATTGGAAATAGGCAACTTTTGTCACATGTCCCTTCCAAAGCCGTCATCAAAATAGATGAGATACCATCACCCCAGCAAGCATGTTAAAAATTTAGGTATGTACAGTCTAAGACAAAAGTCGTGTCACGGTTTTTTCCGAATATGAAATGTACACGTGAAGCATTATGAAACCCTAACGCAGCTACATGCTCGTGGTTGGCAAGCCTGAATCCCTTGAAGCTACTGGGTTCAAATAAGGGTTTAAAGCTTCATATCTGCCGCCGATGAACAATTTCTATAACAAACCAAGGGTATTTCAAAGGTTTCAATAGTTTTACTCGTTGAGGTTTCATATTAATCGATGTAGAAGTGAAGTATATTTGGCCCCAGCAGTGATCGCCATGACATTTCATCTTAACACCTGAGCCATTGAAGGCCTACATACATCACCCGGCAGAGAGGGATAAAGCTAGATCCACAGTGCAGGAATAATAAATAAAAAAAATTATTATATATATATATATATAATATATATATATATATATATATATATATATAATATATATATATATTATATATATTATATAATATATAGATATATATATATATAGATATATATATTATATATATATATATATATATAGATATATATATATATATAGATATATATATATAAAATAGGAAGAAATCATAGAAAGCTGCTTCTAAATCATAGTAGTTTGGATATAATAAGACTTGATTCATTTTAATCTATGCAAAAATTTTAAGGGGAAAAATTGCCCTCAATATTCATTAATATTTTGGATACGAATATGAAGGAAGGAAGGACTCAGAAGCAGTGGCGTATATAAGGTCCTTTAAAAAGAAAGTGGAATACAGGGGTGATCCAGTATTGTTATAAGGGGGGGGGGGGGGGGGGGGGGGGGGGGGGGGGGGGGGGGGTGGGGGGGGTGGGGGGTAGGGGGGGGGGGGGGGGGGGGGGGGGGGGGGGGGGGGGGGGGGGGGTGGGGCTTGTGCGAAGCGAGCTTCACAGCTGAGGTAGTTAATAATAATAGCAAAATTGCAATGTGTTTCGGAGGGCTCAGCCGAGCCCTGTGTCTGGCTCACCGCCCCATTGTTCAATCACTGCTTTATATTACCTCAGGCACTTCTGCTTTTAACGACTCCTGGTATGTCCTAAAACATTACTCGTGGGCTACGCACTATTAATGACGTATGAGTTTTGGTGAGATCGAGCACTTATGAAGTGGCTACCAACCGTTCGTATGACATCGGCAGACACACCAAAAGTTAGGCCATTTACCAGATGCCTTGACCAAATTCACGACGACGACTTGTGTCTTAGACTGTACATTGATCAGTTTATGCTTTTCCGTCAAAACATTCATGAGTGTAACCTACAAAGTTGTTGGTACACTAATGTTCATAAGCCGTTAGTGACAGATCTTGATAAAACCCTCCCGATAATTGGCGGTGCAGTCCTTAGTACTCACATAATCACACTGTATTCGGATATGGGGCACGACAAATCTAACTAAATGAGCGATGTCCAAAAATTACAAATCTTTGCAGACAGCCAGGTAGGCATAGGGTTGTGCTAGAATGCGACCATGTAAACGCCTATATTAAAAGAACTAGGGTAGATAAAGTAAAAGAAGAAGCATTTTTGGACATATGAACCACTGTCGTTAAGGTATTACAACGATTTTTATCCTGCATGGTTCAAGACCTTCCTACTGTTCGTGAGTACCAAATCAGAACCAGACAACAAACATCTGTTTATATGTACCCAAAACAAAACAGATGGCGGGTGCTAGAAGTATGATGTCATAGGGCCTAAAATGTTGGAACACCTGCCACTTAATATCACAAATGTATCTTGCCTACATTAAAAGTAAACTTCCCAGCCTCGCTTATAAATAACACATCAATTATAACCTACCATCTTTTTAGCAATGTCTGTATCCTTTTAGCATTGTTTTAGTATTATGACACACCTTTTTTGGTAGATAGAAGATCTTATAGATTTTTAGGGCGCCGCAACTGCGGGGTTTATTGACGCCTGCTTACATAAGATACTTAAAAGTAATATAAAAAAAAAAATTAAGATATATCAAAATATTTATAAATA
Organism: Chionoecetes opilio; assembly: GCA_016584305.1. Lineage (NCBI taxonomy): Eukaryota > Metazoa > Arthropoda > Malacostraca > Decapoda > Majidae > Chionoecetes > Chionoecetes opilio. The sequence goes on from JACEEZ010005922.1 coordinate 6,267, forward strand.
ACAAAATACATAAAAAACATAGTACATTAAAAGCATAATAAGTGAATAGTAAAAACATCATAAACTTGTTGGGAAGGCCAGGCCCATCTCAATAAAGTATGGACTTTCATGTCCCGGAGAGAACACCTCTCTCCCAACGCCCAGGAGAGACGGTAGGCACCGTCGACCACCACGACACGGGAGACAAAATTGCTCACGTAGGTCCCCAAGACTGGACACTCGACCAGCAAGTGCCGCACAGTTAAGGGACCAAACGATCATCACAGTAATGAGGGTGGCCCCCCTCCATGAGGAAACCTCACGTGTCTATAGAGTGTGACCATACGTCCATCGGTGCCAAGGCAGTCTCCCATCGCCGGGAGAAGTACCGCAGTAGCTCCCAGTCCTCGATACTTTGGCGGATGGTGCGGTAGTTTATTTTGCCCTATATTAATCAAACGTTCCATGCAACTGTTATGAACTGATCTATGGATTGCCGGCGTAGGTCCGTCGCCGCACGTGCAAAATGTGATAGAGCTGGGTTTTCTTAGCTGCAGCTTTTTGCCAAGGCCAATCAGCTTCTCCTACCGCAACACCTACATGTCCCGGTACCCAACAAAAGCTGACCGTCCGCCTCCGCTCTTGAGCAGATAAGCCATTCAGGATGGCCTTGATTGACCAGCGGATGGGGAGAGTTAAAATTACATAGTGATTGAAGAGTACTACAGGAATCACTAAAATTGTAAAAGAGACATCCGGAAGAGTTTAAGCATACCATGAGAGCATATAAAATGCACTTATTTCAGCCGTAACAAACAGATGAAACACCTGGCATAGGTTTGACGGCCTTTGTTAACGATGGGATACGCAATGTTCCAACTCCTTCGTCCTGATTTGGAACCATCCAGTAAGACAGGGAACAGAACCCTGATGTGTGCATAGTGGTCTAAAAACTGGCACGCTCAGCCTGAGGAGTAAAGACCCTTTTGGAGCCGGAAGGCTTTTGCAGAAGGTCCCTTCTGGGAGAACCAAGGACCGACTGTCCGTAGTCCTATGCGGCAGATCCTTAAAAGCAGGTAAGGATAAGCGTCTCCATAAATAGCTTTAATCGGAATCAAGGGGCCTTTAGTAATCCTCTTGCAACTCATGGTAAAGTTTGCGATCCGATACACAAGACACAATCACGGCAGCTATTGAGTCCGGGATGCGTTGGAGCGGGGATAACCACATCTTAACATGAGAGACTGGCGTTGAAGATCTAATGGGAGGACCCCAGCATCCAACCAATATACTTGGGATGGAGATGACCTGACCGTCCGAGTTTGCCAGACGGACACCAGCATGGTGTGTCGGGGAAATCCAATTCCGCAGTCGAGTGGGTGTGGCAGAGAAAGTAACTTCACATCCATCATTCAAGCTCGAAAGGTAGTGGGCGATGAAGATATATGATTGTAGCTCGATCAGCTCCCCAGCTGTGTTCGAGGAGGACTTTCAGTAGTCCATGGTTCGAAGACAGTCATTCGTGAGAGCACGAAGGTAGGTAGTCCCCAAGTCATCTATTGTCAAAAATTAGTCCTAAAAATCGGGTCTCTTCCCTACATGGTATTCTCTTATCGTACAGATACGGTCTGGGGTCGGGATGAATCCCCACGGGTTCTGCAAAAATGGGGGGGACCAAACCGCTACAGTCTTCGTTGGAGAAAACTGGGGGGAAAGCCACGATTCGTTCCCGTCCATTCACGAACTTGTCAATAGCAGTGAAGTCTTCTCTCTGCACCGACTCGCTGGAAGCAGCCAAAGAGAGATTGATAAATCCTCCACGTATAATGTACTAACAATCCCCTCTGCAGTCATCAAACAATACCATTGATGGCCACAGCGAACAGAGTACAAACACTCAAGAACTGCTGCTTTGGGGGATGCCACCTTGAAGGCAGGTGTTCAGAATACAGTATGTTGCTAACTCGAACTCCTAAGACCCCACGGTTGGCTTAGGAAACTCTGGAGAACACAGGCAAACGACCCTCTTAGTCCACACTCATACGGACTGCAATATACCGTGTCTCCAAGCTGTGCCGTAAGCCTTCTCAAGGTCAAAAATATGGTCACATGGTGTTTGTCGCGAGGCAAAATGCCCCGCATATGGATGACCTCTAGGAAATAAAGCGCTTACACGTAGTGGAGTTATGCCTTACGGAATCCACACTGAAACGCGAGAAAAATTTTTTCCCTTTCCAAAAACCATATAAGTCGACTATTTACCATTTTTTTTATCGAATAACTTACACAACATGAAGTTAGGGAATTGGTTGGACCATTTCGTCGGTAGTGAGTGGTTCTTTTCCCAGGCTTAGGGTTGGGAATCACCACCCCAGCTACTTGGGAACAATGCCTTCAATTCCATATTCTATTATCGAGCTCAACAAGAAATCTAGAGTCTCATCTCGTAGATGACAGAGCATCGCATATGGTACACATCTCTGGGCCAGGGAAGTGTCAGCGCAACCTTCAGGCTTGACAAAGCTCACGAGGTGTAAAAAGAATATGTAGATTCCCCGCCTCTAGATGAAAAATCTATGCCTCCCTGTTCTTGTCCGCAGTCTTTTCCTAGCACTTAGGAGACGAAGGTCTGTCTGCGCCCTGACACAAAATGGGAGCCAAATTCCTCTGCTACAGTCAAGGGATGCCATAGGGTCCCACCATTATTGAAGAACTGGAGGGGGAAGGGTGGGATACAACTCCCCTTAATTTTTCGCACTCTTTGTCAAACCTTTCAACAACCGGGTAGATGCACAGCTCGTTATTCTTATATAAGCCCTCCAAGAGGAGTGACGAGCCTCTTTTTCATTACCCGTTTGGTATCTAGCTCTGACCTGTAAGGAGATATTTTTAAGATCTACTGAAGTTGGCAGCGGGGGGGGGGGTATGTATTGTGCCTCCGCACGGCGGAGTTGACTTCTCGCTGCCGTACAGTCCTGATTCCACCATCGGACAGGTCGGCGCGAGAGAAAGAGCCAATGTAAGGGGAGCTCAGCGAGGCTGCAAAATGGATTCGAGACCAAAGTAATCTACGGCCTCATCTATTGTCTGAAAGGTGCATCTATATGATGTTCAAACACAAAGCCTTTTTGAAAGCCCTCCCGCCTGCACGAGCGAGGCAAACCATTTTGGAGATATCGGAAGGGGGCGATGACACTGCCTTATGTAGTATGGGATAAGGGTCACTTCCCTCGAAGAGAATCGGCCCACCTCCCATGGAGAGAGTCGAGGGCGACCTGTGGACTGACAAAGTGATAGGTCAATAGCAGTCATGTTCCCGCTGCGGATGTAAATGTGTAGTTCTCCTGTGTTTAATATATTTTTGGTTATTGCCATCTATAGCAGTTACGGAAAATCACCGCGACGATTTCTGGTGAAATCTCCCCACAGAAAAATGCCGCCCATTCAATGTCTCCAGGAAAAAAATGGACGGGGAAGCTGGCGGATAAGATCCTCAGATCTTTGAGAGGGACATCGTCATTGGATGTAGATATTATTGAACAGAACAGTGTAGGTCTTGTGCAGGAATGGATACGACCTACTACAGCCTGCAAGGGTGATTGCAGCGGGATGAACGTTAAGGGGAATCCCGACGATGGTAAAGCCACACACCCACCACTAAGCCATCCCACCCTGCTGGAGGTGGTGTGGGTGGACAGGTATAAAACCTGTCGGGCAGAGACACTTTCCCTGCCCTATCATTGTCTCTTTAAAACAGATAATTACTGGGGTCCAACTCTTTGATGAGAAGGACTATTCTTCCCAGTTTGCACGCAAATCCACGAATATTCTCATTGGAGGATTGAAGATGCTATTTCGTGGCGTGAAGAGATGCCAGTAGTAACCTTACGGCTTGGTAGACGCCTGCGGCTATTTGAAAGCCCAGCATCTTTTTTCTGTATTGTATCAGGATGGTAAACTACTTTTCCTTACTTTTTCCAGATGTTGATTGCGTTTGTGTAATCGTGGTGTAATCGGATCTCACACTAGATCCCGCAGTCAGTAGGAGATACCGTATGTCCGGCACCATGGTATGCCGTTTACTGTCAGATGACTTAATCCTTCCTAGTTTTACTGATAATGTCCTGACGAGGGGTCTGACGATTGCTTATTAGCATTGCTATCAACTCTTGTGTGTCCATAAGTGTGAAACACCTTCGTCATCAGCGGATGTCTAGGTGTCCGCCTAGCTGCTGTCAGTGGTGGTAACAGTGGCAATGATATTAGGAGTCATGTCATTAACTCCCACACCTATCAGTAGGGTCTCTTTACTCAATTCCATCCCTCCTGCTCGCATTTGAGATTTTAGCCGAGGGACACCCACTGACTCTAAGGGTCAGTGGAACTTGCGAGTTCCTGCTTTCTGAGACTTCCTTAGTAGGATGTTTTGTTTTAGGATCCTCTTAGAGGAGAGTCCACGTGTTATAGTTTCCCGTGTGCGGCATGCACTACACTAGAAGGTGGTTTGGGAGGCTCATTATTAGAGGAGTCAGCAGCTCCACAGAGATCGCAGTCATAGCCGAAACTTATTATTCACTTGGATGGATGGATTAGGTTTAGAGAATGTGGTGGAGGAACCTTGCAGCAGCTGATTAGGAGGCCGTAGTTGAAGGCAGCAGCCATCGGCGGATGCTTAGGTCATGCTTCCTCCCCCGCCTGCTTGTCTTTGGAGAAGGTTCTCTTCTGTGGGCGCTCCCTAAGACTGATAAATTGGAGTTGGCCACGGTAGTGATGTCGTCTTCTTCCAATTTATATGTCCGCCACTGTCGAAAACTCGTGGGTGCGCATACACGGCAGTGGAAGCAGTAGGGAGGTTGACTTACAGTCTCTGTGTCATGTGATCCCAACGCCGAGCAGCGACCCCAGCGAGGAGCGGATTTACAAAACGTTATTGCCGTGGCGCGAAGTCGTAGCACGCATAGGCACTGGCATAGACGGTCGTTAAAGGCTTTTTTATCTTTTGACTGGGGACCGATCCTGATGTTCGGGGAGACCTGATACGAAATGTAAAACGAGCATGTTCTTGCTCCCTCTCACTTTCGATACCTTCTGAACTCTAATCGTGCACATATTTAGTATTTCTTTCCGAGAATTCATACAGGTCGTAGTTTATGACGACGCCTTTGCTCTAGTAAATTTTGATGGGGTCTAATGGATCAAAAAGGCTGTCAGAGGTGATGGGCATATGAGGAGCATCCGAGCCTGAGTAGGTCCTTGGCTCCGGATTAAAACTCCTCTGCCATACCTTTTCAGGTTTCCTTCCGGGATCGTTTCCATCTCTTTTTCCAGAAATCGCGCCACATTGAAGAAATTTACTCCACCTTCCTTGTAATATGCCGGATACAATGAATGGGTAGGGGATTTGGCGGGACTGTTCGTGTAGATGTTGTAGGGTCCTGGAAAAAAGGTTTTTGTGGGGGGTTTAGGGATTCGTCATCAGGCCTTCTGCAACAATTGACGGAGCGAAGAAGTGTCGGGTCTGTAATGTTTTTCACCAATTTCCAGTGTAGTGGCTTCTTCATAGGCAGTATGTTGCGCCGTCCTGCTGTAGGCAAAAGTGATGTAAGCACCTATTTGTTTGGTCCTGCCATCACAAAGCAATACTACGGATGCGGTGCGGCGAACCACACATATGCTTTGAATACCATGTATTGCTCTGTAGGACAAGCCTGGGACACTTGGACAGAGCAAGGGTGTCCAACGTAGAATGCCCCTAGTGCCGAGGCCCGTCTCTTCAATCCTTTGTCTGCGTCCCTTGGGGCGGGGACGCCAGACCGGGGATCTGAGGAGGCAGGGGCGGCTGCCCGCTTTCGTGCCAACTTCGGGCCTGGCCAAGGCGCCAGGGTGGCAATGAGAGAGGATTCAGTCCGGAGATGTCGAGGACAGCGACGTCGGAGATGAGAGGCAGGACGTGTAAATTAATTGATTGACTCATAAACGATATTACTTCACTTCCCCACGCCCCCACCCACCACGGAGCCCAACGAGGGAAGCTGTCTGTTGGGGAAGGACCTCACCCACAGCTCCAGGGGTAGCGGGGAAGATACTCGACGGTTGCCTTGTTTGGTGCAGGCCGCGGGAACCCGATTCGGTGCCCACCAGCACCTCCGCTTGGCCCCAACCAACACATGACACAGCCGTGTGATCCAGCGGGCCTACACACTGAACCTCCCGTCTTAACCCAACCCTCCCCCCTACAAGGAGCGTGTTGTCCCACCGAAGGAAACTACAACCCGCCCCGTGGTGGACTCCAACTCCCAGATAGAGGGGCGCGCGGGAAATATACGGGACGCCACTCACGAGCAAGCCGTGGGAGTGGAGGTAAAGTTTTAGAATGAAGAAGAAGTGTAAGACGGAAGAGAGATGTCTCACCGGCCTAGAATCGCCCTAAGAAAGGAGGGAGAGAGGTGGAGGATTAATACAAGGCGCCATCCACCGGAAGGCACCACCATCCCAGTGACGGAGGAGCGCTTGGTCCACGGAGGCCCGACGGCCCCAAACCACAACAATGGCAGGCAGAGGCCGCCAGAGTAGGTGCGCCGGGGGGGTCGACCACGCTTCAAGCCCCGCCACCGACGACAAGGTTACTCCCCACAAAGCGGGGACCTTTTTGGTATGTTGAGATTTTAATTTATTTTTGTATTTTTCTTATAATGAAATTTTTTGGGAAATGTAAAGAAAAACCCCACTATTTCAGGGGAAATAAAAAAAATTTTGAATTTAAATTTTGAATTTAAACTCTCTCTCTCGCCCCCTCCTCTCGCTTCGCTCTCGCTTCTCTCTCTCTTTTCTCTCCCTCCCCTCTCTCTCTCCCCTTCGCTCTCTCTCTGTCTTCGCTAGATTTATTTAAAGTTTTTTCATACCAATTTCCGGGAAGCAGGTTTTTTTACTCAAAGGAGTCTCCCCCAAAGTTTTTGCACCGGCGCAATAGACCTGTGTGGGGATTCCAAACGAGAGCTTTTTCGTCCCCCATTTCGCATTGTGGAGAATGAATATCCTAAAAATGGGCACATCTTTCTTTTTAAAGGCCCTTCTTTTTTTTAAAGCATCTCCCGGGGTTTTTTTAAAGGGTCAATTATTTTTTAAAAATGTCAAATTTGGTTTTCCAAAAGGTTTTCCCAAATTAAAATTTCCCAAGATATTCCTGGTGTATTTTTTATGAGGGGGGTAACTTTTGATCTTATATATGTTTCTCTGGGGCCGGGTTTTGGTTTTGATTTTAAAATTAGACGTATCCTAACGGGGGTTTCCGTGGATCAATGGCAGCATTTGGTGAGGGTTGATCTTTGGCCCGGGTGACGTTTGGGGCCAAAAACGAAGCGGGGCCTGATTAGTAATAGTTTTTGTTTTTTTTAAAATTATTCCAAATTTTACACCCTTTGACTCTGGTTTTGAAAAAATAATGTGTTTTTTTTTCGCCTTGAATTTTGTTTGGGGAATGCTTTTTTTTTTCCTCTTTTTTTTTTTCGATTTCATTTGGGGTTTTTGTTATTGGTCGTCTTTTATGCGCTGTGGTTAAAGATGTTTTTTTTTTGGTTTTTTTTAAACGCCTTCATTTCCTTTTGCCCTTGTTGATTTTGACTTATCATCTCACTGTTTTTTTTACTAGGTTCATTGGTGAAACAATTTTTTAGGGGGAGATCGTGAGATAAATCAAATCTGGCCTTATTTTGGGGAAAGTCAAACAAAACTCCTTCATTTCAAAAAAAAGGCTCTTTAAAAACCCCTTGAAAGCCAAGGGCCAGTAAACAGGGGAAAAAATAACTCCCCCTCTCTGCTAGGGAAATATTTTTTTCCTTTTTTAAACAGGGTGGGGGTTTTCCTTTCTTGCATATTTTTCTTATCGGGGTCTTTAAAATTTACCGAAATATTTTCCCCAATGTGCACCACGTTAGGTTTTTATTCCAAAAAAAGTTAAAAAAAAAACCCTTCCCAAAACCCAATAAAGGTTTTTTTTTTTTTTTAATTTATTAATATGGTTTTTTTCCCGTGTCTCGGGTGAGATTTTTGGTTTAGTAAAAAAATAAGGTCCTTATGAATGAAGGCAAGGGGAAACCCCTTGCATTGGTTGTTGACTTTAAATAAAATGTCACTGGTTTCAAACCCAAACCGTTCTGAGACCCCTCAAAAACCCAAACCAAAAAAAACATATTTTTTTTTTTTCCCTTTTCACAATTCTTGATTTTTTTTAAAGAAAATTTGGGGAAAAAAAATATCTGGCAGTTGAACCCTTTCCCATTTTTTTTTGGGTAAAAAAACCCTTGAATCTCCTAAAACCCAAATACTTTTTTTAAGGTGTAGTGAAAAGCAATTGGATATTGTCGAGGGATCCACAGGTCAATTTTGAATTTTCCCTCGGTTTTTGAATGGGAAACCTGAAAAATTTTTTGGAAGCTCTTCGCCCCTTTTGGGTCAATGGGAAACGTAATCACCAAGGCTCAGTTCTCGAATCCCTTGTGTTTCGATGTTGTCCCTTGCTTTTATAGGGGCATTTTTTTATTGTTTTTTATAAATTGTTCAGGTTTTTTCATGGGGAGTCACCTCCGCGGATTTTTTTCCCAATCAAAATGTGTAGCGGAAAATTTGTAAAAAATTTGTTAACCCCAGCCAAAAGGGGGTAAAAGGGGCTAAAACGGGGGGGGTGCTGCCCCCTGTTTAGCGGCCCCCCCAAACCCGCTAGGGTTTCTACCCCAAAGGGTTTCGCTGCCCGGGGCAGGGACAACTAACCCCCAGCACCTTACCTGTAGGGTGCCGGGTTTGGGGCATATTTTCCATTACGTACTTAGTTTAAACGGGGCAGTGCCCGGGGGCGTGGGAAAGATACGGGGGACCCTTTACCCCCCCAGGCTGGGAAAAACCCCCGGCTTTTACCGGGGGGGAAAAACCCCTCCCTGTCCCCCCCCGGGCCCCTGGCTTGTCCCGTTCCCCCGGGGGCATCCTTAATCCCCCCGCCCTCCCCTTGAAACTTTTGTAAAAATTTAAATACATCACCATCTGCTTGCTTTTAGCCCTCCTTGGGTTTAAACCTGTGGTACTAAAGGGGGGGCCCCCTGAGCCCCTCCCTGCGGGGGTGTCTCCCCCATGCCCCAGGGTTCCGGGGGGGGGGAACCCCAAAAGGGGAACCCCAAGGCGGGTTTGTCAAAGCGGGGACTTTCGAAGCCCCGTAAAAATGCACCTCGCCCCTAGCCCCGCCGCGTTCTCGCGCAATCCCCCGGTGGCCCCCGGGAAGGGTCCTAAGAGATGCCACGGGGGGGGTTTTTTGTGTTGCGGGGGCCCGCCCGTGCCCACCGTAGGTTGCCCCCCCCCCCGTGGGGCCCCAAAATAGGGGGGTGATTCCGTCCCCCTCCCCGGGGCCCCGGGGTGGACCCCGGGGGGGCCCCCGGGCGAGAAGCCCCAGGGGCGGGTTTTTTGTTGGGGGGGCCCGCCCGTGACACCGTAGATTTTTGAAACCTCCCCCCCCCGGGGGAAATTTCTGGGCGATCCTCCGTCGCCCCGCCGCAAAAACCCCGGGAAATCCCCGGGGGGGGGGGGGCGGGGCGGAACCACAGGGGAAAACAAAAAACCCAACAGGTTTCTCTTGCAGGCCCCCGTCGGGGACAAAAGTCCGTGGAGTTGGCACCTCCCCCGGGGGGGAAAAAGGGGAGCGGTGGACGTTGGGGCCCCGGATAAGGGCGGGGCCCTTTTGGGTTTGGCGCGGCCCCGGGAAGGTGGGCCCTCAGTCCCCTACCCGAGCGCGTGCCCCCGCCCAAAGGGAAAAACCTTGAAGGAATACACTTTAAACACGTATACTCGTTTCGCTGCATTTTAAGCCACGGTCTCATCCGACCCACGTGGGCCCGTAAGCCACACGTAGGGCATACTTTTTTCATATGGGGCCCAAATTTTTTTCTACGTGGGAAATTTCCCTTTGGGAAAGTGGTCAAAATCCCCGCGTCCGGCCCACGTAAAAAAAATGCTTTTTTTTCGAGGTCTTCCCGGGGGGCAGTGCCGGGGGGTATATTGTGGGGGGCTAGGGTTGGGTGGCGCGAAAGGTCCCACGCGGGCAAGACGGGGGGGACATGGTGTACCCTTTCCCCATTTGCGGCGTAGAAACCGGGGGGTGCTACGGGGGTGGGCCCCAGGTTTCCAAACGGGGGTTTCCCCCCCATTTATGTTTTTTGTCCCCCTGTATTTCCTAAAAACGCTGCCCCGGAGAAAGGACCACCGTAAAACCGCCCCTGGGGGAATTCCCACCCTCTTCTCCAGGGGATAAAACAAAAAGACTTGATGCAAAAAGCCCCTTTTTCCCTCTAGTTTATATACCCTGAAAAAAAAACGAAAAAAAAAAATTCGCAAGTTCTTACCCACGTACCCCCCCCCCCCCGTGCCCCCCTTTCCCCACCCGCACCAGCCACGCGGAAAACCCGCGACAAATCATCCCCCAGACCAAAAATTTTTTTCCCATGTCCAATTTTTCTCCCACATGGGAAAAAATAAGGCTCCCCGGGGGTAGGTAGCTTAAAATTACTTGCGTAGTGCGCGGGGGGCCACCTGGGGAGGGCCACGTACAACCCCCAAAATCTCTAGTGGACCCCTCGCTAACCCCCTTACGCGGGTGGGGATGAGACCATGGCCTTGGGACAATACCTGGGCTCGTAGCACGTAAGAGATCACCACCACCCGCACCGGGGACTTCCCCAAAAACTCAAAGGCTAGAAAGATTTCTTTTTCTTTTCCTCTTTTTAGGGGGGCGAGGCGTTTTTGATGGGGGGGACGGGCCCAAAGGGTTTATACCCAGTGTGACATTTAAATCAGTGAGGTTTGATTTTTAAATGGTTTTGGGTCGCACTCTTCTTTTTCCTTTCCCCTTTCCCTTCTTCCTTTTTCGCTCCCTCCTCCTATCCTCCTCACTCTAGTGCAGGTTTTAAAACCTTTTCAAGCTTTGGGGGAACCCCCTTAATCCACTTATATTTTCCCAGGGGACCCCTTGGTACGGATTTAGATATGATCTAGTCATTTTTTCTTTTTGTTTTAAAAAAGAAGGGTTTTTAAAAAAAGGGTTTTTTCTTTTAAAAGGGAATTTGTTTTTTATTATTATAAATTTTTTTCATCTTTTAAAAACTGATAAAAAAAATAATAAAAAAAAAATCTGTGTATTTTTGAAAGGAAAAAAAAAGTAAATTTCCCAATTTCAAAGGGAAAACAGAAAAAAATTAGGCTTTCAAAAGGGGAACTTTTTGGGGTTAGCGACCTGAAAAATTAATTTTACAAATATAAAAAAATTCCCACAAAATTTTTTTTTTGGTTTCCAATTAACTTTTTTCTTTAATTTTCAAAGGATGTTTATTTTTCCAATTAATGGGATATTTGGCTCCCCGGACCCCGGAAAAATGGGTTATCAATCCCTTGGGGGGGTATTTTTAAATAAACGGAAAAGAATCTCACCCTTCGATCCAAATCTTGCCCTTAAAAGGGGTTTTTTTCAGTGTTGCAGGGCGGAAAAGCCATGGGGGGGAAAAGGCCCACAACACTTTCAAAACCTCCCCAAGGGGGAAAACCCGGGGAACCCCCCAGGGAAAACTTTGAGCCCAAAAAGGTTTCAAAGTTGGCAAGAAATGCACGGGAATCAAATTTTTTCATGGTACCATCAGAGATGGGGGAAAAATAGAAAACCGGGCGGGTTTAAATGATCCTCTAATTTTTTTTGGGGCCCTGTGGGGGGTTCGGGGAGCTTAAATCTCAAAAATTCCCCAAGAAGGGGTTTTCTATTCCTGGGAAATTTAACCCCCCCTTTTTTTTTGCTCCACAGTTAGCTCAGGGAAATGCTTTAAAATTTCCCAACAATTTTGAAAGGTGCAATTTTTTACCTGTGCTTTGATTAATTGAAACAATCCCCTCTGCCCTTAAAATGAATGCATGCATTTTTCCCAAGCATATAGGTTTCCTGACGAAGTACGAAAAACGCCACAACTTGAGTTTTTTTTTTTAAAGCCTAAACTTTTTGGTACTGAGAAATGTTGTTTGTGTTTGCACCTTTTCATTTTCTTTGTTCAGCTATTTACTTCGCGAATATTTTCTGCCCGGTTTGCCCCAGCTGAAGAAGCCATTTATCATCATTAAAAAAAATCTGCCCAAACTCGGGTTTTTTCTTTAGAAGAATTTACACAGCTTTCCCCGCTTAGGCTGAATAAAACGTGTGGCATCCCCCCGCGGGGGGTTTAAACCCTCCCTTTTTTACCTCTGGTTTTTCATAATTAGAGATTTTTTTTTTTTTTAAATTAAAAAATTAAATTTAATTTAATTTTTTTATTATTATTATTAGATTATTATTATTATTTTTTTTTTTTTTTTTTAAAAATTTGTCCTATTGGGCCCCGGAGGCAGTGGTTTACCCAAAGGGCCCCGGATTTGGGAAAGGGTCTGGGGGTTCACTTGAGGGGTTTTGAGGGTGGTCCTCGCCCGTGGTTGGGGGCGGGAGATTTTTTATAGTGGGCGCCCGTGATTAGAGGCTCATGCCCCCCCCCTGTGTCCTCCGATTTCCTTGCAAACGAAGGTAGAGTTGATGTGATGGGCAGGGCCCTGTGGGTGTTTTTTAGGTCACCGACGGTGAAAAAAGGTTTTTGGGTTTTTTCGGGGGTCGAACTCGGGTCACCGGAAAAGCCCAAAATCGGAGACGCTTTAACCCCCTCCCCTACGCCTTTCCCCCTACCTAGTCTGCCCACTTTCCCCATAGAGTGCAGAAAACGTCCCCGGGAATTTTGGGGGCCCCTTTCTCTAAAGATGTTTCAATTTTTAAAGCAGTGTTCATAAATGCGTGAAGCCCAGGGTCCCCAAAACTTTTGCAGCGAGCATTTCTCTGTGCAAAAAACGTGGGGTTTTCAATGGCACGGGGAAACAAAATTCTAATAAAATTTTGGTCACGAATCCTTATTTCCGGCCCGTCTGGCTTTCGGCGCCATCAGTATAAAATTTCCCATGCAATTAGTCCAAATGAAATTTAAATTTTCCCCTTCCCTAAAGTCATCCAGGGGTTTGGGAAAAACGTCCATTCCTGTAGTTGTTGTTTTTCATCTCTTTGCAAACTAAAAATTCCCCTCGTAATTTATTTCCCACAAAAGGGGCACAAACGCCCGTTTAAAGTGACATTTGGACCATCTGTTGATTTTATCCCGCTGGATGGGAAAGTCATTGTTACGGGAGTGGGAGTGCATTGTTCCAGTATGTCTTCAAGGGCATTTATGAGATGCGGCGTTTACAGGTCCCTTTTAAAATTTTGGGTTTTTTTGTTAATGCCCTAGCTTTTTTCCCCCCTTCTTTTTCCCGCAATTTTAAATTTCAAAAAGGGATGATTTAAAATTTTTTTCAAATTTGGTTTTGGCATTTTCTGTGGGAAAAATTTTTTGAGCCCCCAAAATATGAGTTTTTGGGGGTGGATGCATTTTCTGTCATAAATCCCTAGTGGTAGTGGGCCCTTTAACCCCACTTGTGCTTGCGCATTTTTTGGGTTTATTTTTCCTTGTACTGACAATGCTTTGCCAAAAGGCCTAATTAACTTGGAGGGCTTTATACTCTCATTGGACAGTCCTCTGCAGCAAAGGACGGTTTCTGTGGTGTTCAAAACCCCCTTCCCCTTGTTTTTTTTTTTTCTTTTCTACAAAGCCCCTAGTTAAGGTAAAAAATCACCAAAATTTCCAAATTTTTTAGGGCCCTAACCCTGAAAAGAACAATCTTCCCCTTTCCCCTCCCAAAGGATGTGACCTTTTGACTCATAATCTGAAAATTTTTTGCTCATCACTTCCCCTTTGTTTTGGGAGTTTTTTTGTTTTTGGGGTTTGGGGCGGTCTTTAAAAAACATATTTTTTCCATTTTCTTCCCCAAAAAAACAGGGGAATGAAAGAAAATTCTATGAAAGCTATGATGTAGTTATCATCTGGAAAAAAAAAGAAAGAAAAAAATTTAGGGTTTAAGAAGACCTACATATTTGTTGGCCCCAAATGTCCCGTAAATTTTAGTTGGGGGCAAATGAAAAAAAACAAACAAAAAATTAAAACAACATTATGCGAAAAATTAAATCCAAAAAGGGCAGCCAGCCACGCCCCCGTGTTCAGTCCGCAGCAGTCGTCAGAAGGGAAAAAACAGGGTCTCGGGGTGGGTCTCTGGGCAACGCGCTGTGTAGTATTGCATCATGTTATGCCCCCGGAAGCAACGGGTTTCCCAAAAAATTAACTTCCTCACTTTTTTTAAACATTTAGTGATAGGAACATAATATTATATTATACAAACAAGGGGCCCCATTCTGAGAGACGCAAATAGCCGGGGAAAAAATAAAATAAAAAAGGACATCTCGGGGTTAAGACAAATTTGTGTAAAACATGAATACAAAAAAAATTTAGCCATAACAGGGGTTAAAATGGAATATGTTTAATTTCCCCCATCCGGCGGGACCCCTTTTAGGGTTTTTGCGGCCAAAACCCCAGGGGTTCGCCGACCCTGGTTGAGGGAAAAATTTCTTAAAGGGGGATCTACAAAACCCACTCCTAACGTCAAACTATTCTGCAGAGGGGCCCTTTTCTCTCTCCTTGATGGTTTGGGTACGGAAAACGTTTTTTGTCAGCAAAACATTGTTTGCCTCGTTCTCTTTCCCCTAAACCCTTATCAGAGATTTCCCCCTCTCTTCCCCCCTTTTTTTCTTCTTCTAAACCCCTTATTTACCTTTGCTTTCCCCCGGACCCCCAAAATTACCCCCCTTTCCCACGAAGACCGGGCCCCCCTTGGTCGTGTTTGGGCCCTTTGGCGGCAAAGCCCGCGTTAAAAGGGGTTGGGTCAAGGGGTCTGAAGGTGCGGAGGACACGGGGGGAAAGGGACCCACCGGGGAAAAAATTTTGGAAAGGGCCCAAAGGGTGAAAGGGGCCCCCCATTTTCGGTTGAAGCGTGGGGGGGCCCCAGGTTCGTTTTTTCCAGGGGGCAGGAGGGGCGCCACCAACATGCGAAACCCCCCGGGGTGTCGTTAGGGGGGTTTTGGCCAGAAAGGTTTGGTGAAGCCCGAAGGGCGTGAGGCAGGGCGGGGATTGTTGCCCCGGCTGTGAAGCTTTGAAGGCTTTTATACGGTCTTTTTATCGGGTTTCCGGGTATACTAAATTGAGGCGGCCTTTATGGGTCCCTTGGGCGTGGGAAATGTGGGGGGAGAACTCCCTCTACTATCCGATCCTAAATATATAAAATTTTAATATATAATATATATTAATTTTATATATATATTTTTATATATATATTAAAATAATATAATTTTATATATATAATTAAAATATATTAGATATAATATATATATTTTTATAATATATTAAAATCATATTTTAAAAACATTCGTGGGAACCCCGTGGATAGAGGGAAATTGCCTAATCCCATTTTTGCGATCTTTAAAAACCACAAAAAAAACCCTTTTTTATAAAACATAACACAAAAAACATACAGGCACAACAAATGGGGAAAAACATGACCCGGGCAAAGGGCGAAAGGGAGGGTCCCCGGGCAATGTTTTGATGTCCTGTGCTGGTTGCGACGCCGTTTTTTCCCCGTCGGGTCCCACAGGGGCCCCGAACTTTTCCCGGAGTCGGGCGGGAAACCCCCCGGGACTGTAGGTGTAGGTTGTCCTGCATTCCTGTCCTCTTCTCGGCCCAAAAGAACCGTGGAGGGGTTTCCCCGGTGGGCGCCACTTTCCCGACCCCCGAAAGAGGGAGTATGTGGGGGAAACGGGGGATTCATCAACCCCACGGCCTAAACCCCACCTACCTCCCCCCACCTAGCGCGGGGGGGGACTTTAACCAATCTCGGGTAATTGCCCGGGCCCTTTCAAAAAACCTCCCTGTTTCCGGGGGGCTGGGCTTGATAGATCGGTGTGCTGCATATCCCCCCCCGCCGGAAACGTTTTAACCCTGCGCGGGTCTACAGGGCCGGGTCTAGCCCCCAGTCAGGGAAACATCCCCCCCGGGGAAAAGATACGGTTGGGGAAAGGGAGATCGATCGTGGGCCCGGTACTAATTTTAACCCCCGGCCCCCCGGCCACTTTCTGATACGGGGACTCGCCACCTTGGGGGCAGAGTTAATTATTTCCCCCCCTCATTTGGGGCCGAGATCAAGGGGCCCGGTACTTTTCCTCCCCGGCCCCCAGGCACGCCAGGGGCCGAGTTAAAACCTTTTCCCCCCCTTTATACGGAAACCCACCCGTTATCCTCCCCAAAAGGTTAGTCCCCTTTTTAAAGGGCAGGCAACCCCAAAAAAGGAACTTCCCCCTTTTGCACTAAGCGTTACCTACCAAAAACCACCGGGGCAAAAGGGGCCCCCCCCGAGCCGCTGCAAACAGTCGCCGTGTTACCACTTTGGGCCCCCTGTTCGTTTTTTGTCACTCCACCCCCTTAAAACCCCCTATACGGGGGGGGACCAATACTTTTCCTTCCTCCTGACAACCCCCCCACTTAAACGCGTGTGTCAAATCGCTAAACTCTCTCTATTACAGCTAAGCCCCGCCAGCCCCAAAACAGGATCCTACTCACTGCGCCATTTTGTTAAGGGCCCCCACGAAGGGGGGTGAGGGGGCTCAACCCGGGGGGTGATGCTCCTGTTAGCGGACCCCCCACCCCCTACCGGGTTTTATCCAATCGGGCCCGTGGCTGACAACAATTCCCCCGCACCCCTACCTATAGGGGGCAAAAGGGTTTGGGGATATCTTTTAATTTACCGTAATGTACTTACTTAAACGGGGCAGTGCCCGTGGCGTCCGGGATACGGGGGCTTTTCCTCCCCAAAGGGTGGTTTAAAAACCCCCGGGATTGCCCGGGGGGGGCGGGGCCCTTTTCCCTTTTTTCCCCCCCCAGGTCCCCCGGCTTGCTACAGTTTCCCCCGGGGGGGATCCTTAAAAACGCCCACCCCGTCATAACTGTTTTAAATTAAAAACAAACCCATTGCGCTTGCCTCCCGGCGGACCGGGGTTCTCAAGGGGGCCTAAGGGCCCTGCTGCGTGGGGTCCCCACCCTAAACCCCGGGTTTTCCCGGGGGAGGCCCCGGGGAAAACCCTAGGGGCGGTATCCCAGCAGGACATCGCAGGCCCGTAGAGGTTTCACCCCCGCCCCCCCCCCCCCCAGCCCCCCGCGTGTCTCGCGCAATGCCCCGTGGTCCCCAGAGGGAACCCAGGAGAAGCCTCAGGGGCAGGTGTCTAGTAGGGTGTCGTATTAGCGTAGAGTTGCACCTCGCCCCTAGCCCCGCCGCGTGTATCGCGCAATGCCCCGTGGTCCCCAGAGTACCCTGAAGAGATGCCACAGGGGCGGGTTGTGTTGCAGGGACGTCGTGACACCGTAGAGTTGCACCCCCGCCCCGTGGGGCAATGCGGGGCGATCCTCCGTCGCCCCGCCGCGGCCCCGTGGATCCCTGGGGGGCCCATAAGAGAAGCCCCAGGGGCGAGTTGTGTTGCAGGGACGTCGTGACACCGTAGAGTTGCACTCCCACCCGATGGGGCAATGCGGGGCGATCCTCCGTCGCCCCGCCGCGGCCCCCGGGATCTCAGGGGAGGGCCCAGGTGGAACCACAGGGGCAAAGACACAGAGGCAGGTGCTCTTGCAGGACGTCGGGACACCGTAGAGTGGAGTTGCACCTGCCCCGGGGGACAAAGCGGAGCGGCGGACGTTGGGGCGTCGGGTAAGGGCGTGGCGTGTGTTGGCGCGGCAGAGTGGGTCTCAGCTACCTACCCGAGCGCGTACGCCACCCGAAGAGACCTTGAAGGAATACACGTTACACGTATACTCGCTCGCTGCACTTAGATAATACACTAGTCTCGTAGTCACGTAAGAGATCACCGAGCACCGCGACGCAGGACTGCCCACACTCAAAGCTAGAAAGATTCTCTTTTTCTCTCCTCTGTTCAGGGAGGCAGCGAGGCGTGTGTTGGTGGGTACAGGTTAAAGGTTATATCAGTGTGACAGTTAATCAGCGAGGTGTGAGGTGATGGTGCTGGGTCAGCACTCTTCTTATTCCTTCTCCTCGCCTTCTCTCTCTCTCGCTCCCTCCTCCTACTCCTCCTCACTCTAGGGGACGCTCATACACACCCACTCCTAACGTCAGCTATTTTGCAGTTAGCCTTTGCCCTCTCCATGATGGTTTGATAAGGATAAGTTGTGTCAGCAAAACATTGTCGCCTCTCTCTCTACCACTACCGTTATCAAAAATTCTCTCTCTTCCCTTATTCTCTTCTTCTATCCCCTTATTTATCCTTCGCTTTCCCCCGGACCCTCACACTATTAATGACCGCATCGAGAATGGAGACATACTAAAGTGTATTGTGCGCTGTCATGAATATGTACAGTCGAGCTTTAAGGGCGTCGTTCAGTGAAACTTGAATTATGGCTCCGATCCCACTGAAATGTTTAAACAATAAATTACATTATTATGCAGTATTCCTGGCCAAGTTTGAAGACGATAGGATTGTTAATTAAAATTATTTTAGTTTTTTTATTAAATTTGGGCGTTTTTTTTCAAACCTTAATTTTGTTTCCTTCCTCATAAATGATCATGTCAATTTGCTTTATACCACTCGATAACACAATCACTCCTTTGTTAGTATGATTTTAGCTGTTGCATTTAAGTTGGATTTTGAACAATTTGTTTCATGTCGTACTGAATTTTACCATAGATTTTTTCATTATTTATGTCGCGTGCATTTTGGAGCGATGAACATACTCCCAAAACTGCCTATTGCATGCTTCTGTCAAATGCTGAATCAGATTAGGAATAAGTCAAACCGTTTTAAAGGTTATAGAAAATATTTACCACTAATGAGGGAAAAAAAGTTATGAGCAGTAAATTGTTTTGTCAATTTTTTTATTTTTTTCAAAGTTTATTTGTGTTGCTTTTTTCCAACTTTCTTTGTCTTCCTCTTCTTCGCTGAAGATGTTGACTTCCTCTTCGTCTTCAAGTCCTTCCTTCGAACGGCAGCGAGGAGGTGAGGCTAGTTGGGAAAACCCAGGTAGCAGAGAAAGGAAGAGTCTCTGTGGCCAAAATTGTGTTCCAGGGCTGTGGCTTGAGTCACTAAGATCGTCCTGTACAGCCCTGCAAACTTATCCTTGGAGACTTTTCTCCAACCCTTGGCGTGGAGGCTTTCGTTTGGATTTTGTGTTCTCCCTTGCAGGCACCTGTGAAGGAGGTCAGTGTTTGTCAGGTTCCAATAAACAGACTTGATGAGGTCAAGCTTCTCCTGTGGTAGCTTTGCAAGTTGGAGCTGCTTCTCGCTGTGTGGTGCAGGTTCCTCCTCCTTGGCTTCTGCCCGCTTCACCCAGCACCATGAAGGCTTGGCTTCTCCCTTGGGGCAAAGAGCGTGCTCATTGTTTTCCTTGGCGCTGAGGTGGAAAAAGCTTGCCCATATTGCTTTCCTCATCACAGTCTCGCTCGTGTTTATATTACTACGGATGGCCATGCCATGACCATGGCCATGCACAGGGCCATGCCCATGCCATGCCATGGGGTGCACAAAAAACGCGCGCTCCCGTTGTGGCAACAGGCCACATTCCGCGCGGAGGGGTCTTTAAATGGGGATTTAAAGAGGCTTTGTGATGATCTGATAATTATAATAGTCTGTCCACGTTTTCCTCTAGGCAACAGCTTTCTCTGATAGCAGTTTTAAAAAACTATAGTTTTGAGACATAAATTCGATGAACGCCCCCCTTAAAGAATTCTGATAAAACGCTCCGCAATGCTGCTTTTTGTCTTCTGTGAATAGACACTATAAAATTTTAGATTTCGGGTGTCTAAGTAGCTCTGAAGCTTCCTATTATAAAATTCCTTGCCACGATCAATGAACAATCGCGACACGCCCTTAACAATATCATATTCCTCTAGTGCTCTCTTCATGGCCACTAGCATGGAGTTTCCGTCTTTCCGACGCAGAGGGAATGCTTCTACATGCCTTGAAAACACGTCAATGCATACTAGAATATAATTATATAATTAATTAATTAATATAAATAATTATAATTATATAATTAATATATGGTTGTATTGCGATAACACTTTCATGCCCGCCAGATATGCTGCAAATACAACTCGAGGTTTTGGATAAAAAAAAAATTGCCCGACTCTTATATTTTCTGGGTTGTAATTTATGCAGAGTGTAGGCTCTGGAGTTGTCAAGAAACTTATGAATGTCTTTCAAAGGAATGTCTAAGGGCTCTTGCCGCCGCATACAATGTCCGCGCACCGCCTAAAGTACCTGATTCTTGTATAGTTTTTTTCATTTTCTTTGTTCGAGGGAGACAATTCCACATCCTCTTCATTTGCACCTTCTACTCCAGCCATGAGTACGCAACCTCACAGGGTCCTTTGTCGGCAATATTTGATCAGAGTGACAATTTCTTGTGGTTGGTTATACCACTCTGCCAGAATTTTTTAAAACCCTAGGGCTTACCCGTGACCAAAATCGTTATAAGCACTCAGGAAAAACCTTGCTTTCTCTATCCCAAATATAGTTTTCGCCCCAGATTTTTTATCGGCCCGAGATCTCTCTGTTTGAGAAAAAGGGAAATGAGTGCAATTGAGAGATTTTTACTAGGGAACATACCGACCTTGAATAAATTATTTTGAAAATTTCCAAAAGGGCACTCTTTCCAGGTGTCCTTTTTTTTAAAAAACATTTGCCACCGTTTCATCATTTCCCGACCGTGAAAATTTAAATCATCATACCAACAGAAAACCCCTTTATTTTTCTAAAGGGGGGGATAAAACCTTTTTGGGGGGTCTAAAATTTTCCCTTACTAACCGTTACATTTTCGCGTAGATGTGGTGGGTCTTAAAGGGGTGTTCCTTGCCACAAATAAGAACTCTATAAAATTTTCCCAAGTGTATTTTTTAACTATGCGCGTAAACCAGTACGGTTTTAACCCAACCCAGGGGCCCCCCCACCCCCACGAATTTTTTCCTCCTCGTTCTCTAGGCCCCGTTGGGGGAGTCCCTTTGTGGGGGTAGCGGGGCTTGAAGCGTGGTCGACGGCCCCAACCTACTCTGGGGGCCCTGCCTGCCATTGTTGGGTTCGGGGGCCCCGTGGGCCCTCGTGGCCCAGGCGCCCCCCCTTCGTCACTGGGGGGTTGGAAACCTTTTCCGGGTTGATGTCGTTTTATGCTTTCCCCCCCCCTTTCCCCTTCCTTTCTTAGGGCGTTTTGTGGGCCCGGTGAGACCCTTCTCCCCGTCCCCCGCTTTTCCCCTTTTAAAATACTTCCGCTCCCTCCCCACGTGTTTCCGTGCGGGGCACCCTGTATATTCCCCACCCCCACCCCTCTATCGGAAAAGGTTTGAGTCCCCGGGGGGGCGGGTTGTATTTTCCCTTCGGTGGGCAGCACGCTTCTTTGGGGGGGGGGGTTTGGGGTAAGACGGGGGGTCCAGTGGGGCCCCCGCTGGTCAAGGGTTTGGTCATGCGTTGGCTAGGGCCAAGCGGAGGTTGCCTGGGGGGGCACCGCATGGGCCCCCGGGGCGCCACCACCCCCTAGGCAACCGAAGCGTATACTTCCCCGCTACCCCTGGAGTTTTTGGGGTGAGGCCCTTTCCCCCCAACAGCCCCACCCTTCCCCTGGGTTGGGGGTCCTTTGGTTGGGGGGGGGGCGGGGGGAAGGGGAAGTAATTTTTTATGAGTCAATAAATTTAAATTTTCCCCCCGGGCCTGCTTCTCCCCTGACGTCCGCTTTTTCCTCGCCCTCTCCCTTTGGGATCCTCTACATTCCCAAATCTGGCCCCTTTTCCCGGGCCCGACGGGGCACGGGGGGGCGGGCCCCCCCTTCCTCCTCAGTTTTCCCCGGCCCCTGGGGGCCCCTGCATAAAGGGGACGCAGACGGGGATTGAGAGCCAAAGGGGCCCCTGGGGCATTTCAAATTTTTGGACCCCCTTGCTTCGTCTAACGTGTCTGGCCTTGTTTTAACAGAGCATTACGTGATATTTTCAAGGTTAGGTTTTGGGGTTTCGCCCCATCCGTTTATTTATGTTTGAAAAGGACAATCAAATAGGTGCAAACAAAAAATTTTGCTGCAGCAGATGATGCACCCTTTGCTTAGGGGAAAACCACAAAGAGGAAATTTTGGAGCGGGGGACATTACAGACTAAATCATTCGCTCTGTAAATTTTGGGAGACGGCCCTGATGACTACACCCCAAACACTTTTGGGGAAACTGCGAAAATCAAACCCCAACTGTCCGCCAAGCCCTCCCCTTTTTGGTACGTGGTTTATTAAAGGAAAGTGGGGGGAAACCTTTTTTTTTCGGCGGGGTTTTTGGAGAAAAAAATTTGGGAAATGACCCCGGGAAAGGGCCCAAACCTTTAAAAGGTAGGGCGGGGGGTTCAAACCCGGGAGCCAAGGCCCCTTACTGGGCTGGGGTTTCCCCTTCCACATGCCCCACCGATGACGGGCTTTTTTTGTACCATCAAACCTCACCCAAAAAATTTAAATTTCCCAGCAAAAGCGAAAAAGTTTACAACTACGGCCTCTTTGATTTTTCCGGAGGCGGGAAATACTAAACATGTCCCCGGAAAAGACCAACGGGGTTTTTAATAAGGTAGAAAAAGAAAAAACCCTGATATTATAATTTCTACGGATAAATCCCCCTATTCCATCAGGGGGGCCCCCAATCTCTAAAGTAAAACCTTTACCCGCCCCGCCCTATGCGTCTTTGAGTGCTACAGCTTTGGGCCGGGGGAAAAAAATGTTGTAAATCCCCCCCTCGTTTGTGGCGATGCTCGGCTTGGGTTCCCATGCCACAGCTGACGGGTACGTAAACCCCCTTTACTGTTTCCCACGCCGTGTTGATAAACCCCCCGAGTTCCCGACAGCGTGGACTTAAAAATTTAAAAGAAGACTTTCCTTTTTTTGGGCCCCAAATCCCCAATTTTCATCTTAGGAGCCCCAGAAGAAAACCCTTTCCCACGGGAAAAGCGGGTGGGGGGGGAAGCGGGCCCTACGCATCCGCGAGGCTGCGCTTCTTCTAAGACTCCTAATCACCCTCCCGGCAGTTCCCCCCCAACCACATTCCTAACCTAATCCATCCTTTCCAAGTGAAGAATAATTTCTCGCTATTGACCTGGGGACTTTGTGGAGTCTGCTGACTTTTTCTCATAATGAGCCCCCCAACCCAAACCCTCGTGTGTGAAATCCCGCACACGGGAAAAATGCCATTAGTGACTCCTCCTCAAAAGAGGCCCCCCCAAAACCCCATCCTAAAAAAGAGCCCCTCAGAAGCGAACTCGCAGTTCAAATGAGCCCTTAGAGTCAGTAGGCGCCCCTCCGGAAAAATTTTAAATTTTCTGAGCAGGGGGGATGGATTTGGCGTAAAGATACACCTACTGAAAAGGTGGGATTACTGACTTACCCCTAAAAATAAACTCCCCCTGTTACCCCCCCTTGAAGCGGTGCGACACAGCTTAACAACACGCTGATGGGGGAAGGTTTCACAACCAATCGGGCAAGAACCCTCGTCGGACATCAAAAACCTAGAAGGGGTTTAAAATCTTCTGTCGTAATTTCCCGGCATCTTTGGGGGGGAATACGGTCTCTACAAACTGCCGCGGGCCCCTGGGTATGAAAAACCCCAATTTCACCCCCAATATGTACCCCAAAGGGCCAATCAAAAATTGAAAAAGTAAGGGAAAAGTTTTACCATCTTCTACAAAACAAAAAAAAAAGATGTTGCGTTTTTCAAATAGCGCAGCGTCTAAAAAAGCGAAAGGGTTTTCTACGCAATTCACTTTCACCCCCCAAAATAGCATCTTCAATCCTCCAATGGAATATTCGGGGATTACGTGCAAACGGGGAAGAACTATTTCCTTTCATAAAACGATTTGGCCCCAAGAAAAATTCCCTATTTTTAAAAGAGACAATGATAGGGCGGGGAAGGTTTTCCCTGCCCAAAAGGTTTTTATCCCTTTTCCAACACCCCACCCCCCGAAAGGTGGGTGGTTTTTAGTGGTGGTTGTGGCCTTTCCCATCTTTCGGGATGCCCCCTTAACGTCTCCCGCTGCAATCACCCTTGCAGGCTATAGCAGGTCGTACCATTGCACAAAAACCTACACTGCCCTGCTAAATTTATATCTCCTCCAAAAAAACGACATACCTCTCCAGGGATCTTGGGGATCTTATGCGCCATTTTCCCCGCCATTTTTTTTTCCTTGAAACATGAAGGGGCGGCATTTTCTTTTTGGGCGAGATTCCACCAAAAATCGTCGGGGGTGATTCCCCCTGGGAACCCTTATATATAAAAAAATTAAATATTTTAAAAAAGGGGGAACCTACACATTTCCATTCGCGGGAAGGGGAAACATTGAGTAATGCCTATCACTTCTGCAGTCCACGGGCCCCCTTTTCGACTTTTCTGGGAGGTGGCCGATTCTTTTTCGGGGAAAGTTGAACCTTTAAATCCCAAAATATTTAAAGCAGTGTCACGCCCCCTTCCCGATTTCCCCCAAAAGGTGCCTCTTCGTTCCGTCGGGGAAGGGCTTTAAAAAAAAAGGCTTGTGTTTTTGAACTTTAATATGATAAACTTTCAGAAAATGTTTTAGGCCGAAAGATTACTTTGTGTCTCAAATTTTCCAGTTGAAACCCGGGCTGAGCATCCCCCGCACTTCTGGCTCTTTCTATCGGGGCCTTTTCCCGGGGTGGAATGGGGTTTTGTAGGGCCCGCGAGGAATCACTCCCGCCGTGCTGAGGCCCCAATAAAAAAATCGCGGAAAAACTTCATTTAGACTAAAAATATTTTTTCACAGATCAAGAGCTAAAATACCATCGGGTAATGAAAGGGGCTCGTAAATCCTCTTGGGGGGCTTATATAAGTAAATCGTGCATCAACCCCGGTGCCCAAAGGGTTTGGAAAAGAGTGGAAAAATAAAGGGGGGAAATTTTAAAACCCATCCCCCCCCCCATTTTCTACGATTAAGGGTGACCCTATGGCGGACCCCTTGACTGAAAGCAGGGGAAATTTTTGGTTTCCCCAATTTTGTGTAAAGGGGGCCCCGACAGCCCTTTGCGTTTTCCAATGCTGGGGAAAGCCCTGCGACGGGAAAACAGGGGCATGATTTTTCATCTAGAGGGGGGGAACCTTACAAGGTTCTTTTTACACCTCGTGAGCTATGTCAAGCCATAAAAGGTTTGCGATGACACTTCCCCAGGTAAAGTTTATATACCTAGCCCCCCCGAGGCTCTGTAAAAACTAAGGATGGGCTCTAATTTTTTGGGTTGGGGCATCTATAATAGATTTTGGATTAAAGGGAAACCCTTTCCCCAAATTAGTTTGGGGGGGGGCGGTGGTGATCCCGATCCCTAAGCCGGGGAAGGCCCTAAAATACCGGCAAAATTTTCCGGCCCATATCCCAAATTTTCATTTTTTTTGTAAGTTTTCAAAAAAATGGAAAATTTTAGTCGACTTATATTTTTTTGGAAGGGGGAAATTTTTTTCTCGGGGGTTCTCAGTGTGGTTTCCGTAAGCTTTAAAATTCAAATACGGAAGCGCTTTTTTCCCTTAGATATCCATAGGGGGGCCCCTTCGCCTCTCGAAAAACCCCAAATGGACCATTTTTTTTGACCTTAAAAAAGGTTTACGACAGGGTTTGGAGACACGGTAAAATTGCAATCTCTGTTGATTCGGGCTAAAGGTTTTTTTGCCTGTTTTTCCCCCAGAGTTTCCTACCCAAACCGGGTTTTAGGGGTTCGAGTTGAAAAATTTCTGCCCTTCTAAACACCCCTTCCAGGGGGCATCCCCCAAGGGCTCTGAGTATGCTCTTTTCGCGTGGCCATCAAGGGTATTGTTGATTGTACTGCCAGAAGGGGGTTGTTAGTACCCTTTCGTGGATGATTTAAACAAACTCTTTTGCTGCTTCAGGGTGTCGGTTGCAGAGAGAAACTTCAACTTTCTAATTTTTAAAGTTGGGAAAGGAGAAAGAATCGGGCTTCCCGGGGGTTTTTTTCCAACGAAGACTGTAAAAGGGTTTATTTTTTCAGAAAACCCCTGGGATTCATCCCCACCCAAACCCGTATCTGTACGATAAGAGAATACAATTTTAGGGAAAAAGAAACCCCCTTTTTTGGACTCATTTTTTACAATAAAACTGACTTTGGGGGCCCCCACCTTTGTTCTTTCAAGATGACTGTCCTTTCCGGGCCATGGGTCTACTGGAAGTCCTCTCGCCCCACCACTGGGGGGCTGACGCGCTAAAACTCCCCCATCTTCACCGTCACTTTTCCTTTTTGAACTTGAATATGGATTTGAAAATGTACTTTCCCCTGCCCACCCACTCGGGCTGCGGATGCTGGATTCGGTACAATTTATGCTGGGGTTTTCCCTCTGGCGACCGGGGGGGGTTTAAGGGCATCTCCCCTCCCAAGTCCCATTGGGGGTGCTGGTGCCTCCCCCTTAGATCTTCAAAGCCAGTCCCTCCTGTTAAGAGTTGGTATCGGGCCCCCAAAGCCTCCCCGATCAAAATTGCCCTGCTGTGTCTTGTGATTTTAGGATCGGGAAATTAACCATGGGCGAAAAAGCTTACCCAAAGCCCCTTTGGGTTTCCCATTGACAGATTTTTATGGAGACCCCTATCCTTCCCTGCTTTTAAAGGATTGCCCCCATAGGCCTAGACAGCGGCCCCTAGCCCTTTTTCCCCGAAGTGGGCCTTCGCAAAAAACTTTCCGCTCTCCCAAAGGGTCTTTCCCCCCTCAGGGTGAGCGGGGCCCCCTTTTTTTGGGCCACTTTTGGGACACTCAGATTCGGGCCCGTCTTTACTGATGGGTTTCCAAAACGACCCAAGGAGTTGGAACGGGGGTCTTTTTTCCCAAACGTTTTTTAAAAAAGGCCCTTTGCCCTTTCCCAAATGTTTTTATCTGTTTTTACGGTGAAAAAAAGGTTTCATTTTATATTCTTCATGTTATTTTTACCCTTCCGGATGTCTCTTTTACAATTTTTTTAGTGATTCTTTTTAGTGCTCTTCAAACATATGTTAAAATTTTTAATCTCCCCATCCCCTGGTCAATGCCCTCCTGGAAAAGGGTTTTTTCTGCTCAAAAAGGCGGGGGCCGGCGGTCAGGGTTTTTTTTGGGGACCGGGACATGTAGTGTTGCCCGGGAATGAGAAGCTGATGCCTTGGGGAAAAGGGTGCAGCTAGAAGACCAGCCCCTATCACATTTTTCGTGCCGGCTACGGAAAACCCGCCCTTTTGGCAAACCCTAGATCAGTTCACAAAAAGTTGGCAGGAACGCTGGAACTATTTGGGCAAAAAAAACTGCGCACCTCCGCCCAAAAATACGAGGCTGGAAACTAATGCGGGCCCCTTTCCCGGGGATGGGAGACTGCCCCGGCACGAAATTTCGATTGGTCACACCTAAAATTAAATCATGGGTTCCCCAGGAGGGGGGCCACCCTCCTTACTGTGATGATTTTTTGGGCCCCTTAACTGTGCGGCACTTCCTTTGGCGAGTGTTCCCCGTCTTGGGGGCCCAGTGTGGGAATTTTTTTGTTTGGGTTTTTCGGGGTTTGGACGGTGCCCTTTCCGTCTCTTCCTGGCATTTTGGGGGAAAAGGTGGTTTTTCTCCGGGACCCTGAAATCCATACCTTTAATTTAGAAAGGGGGCCCCTTTTCAACAAGTTATGATTTTTTAATATTCACTTATTTTTTTTTTTAATGTACTTTTTGGGTTTTTTTAGTATTTGTTATTTTTAAAAATTTTTTTTTCTATCTTAAATTTTGTTTTTTAAACTTTATTTTTTATGTATCTTATGTAAACAGGCGTTTAATAACCCCCCAGTTTTCGGCGCCTTAAAAATATAATCAATCAATTTAATCAATCCCCTTTTCTAGGAAAAAAATCAACAAGGTTTTTTTCCATAGCACCCTTCCCTAATGACTGAACAGTCACGAATGGTAATTTTTTCTCCCCCTCCTTTTGTCTCTCTCTCTGTCCGTCCCTTTGTCTGTTGGCTCTCTGTCTGTTTTGTCTCTCTGTCTGTGTTTTCTTCTGTCGGTCTCTCTCTCTCTCTCTCTCCCCTATCTCTCTCTTCCTCCTCTCTCCTTTTCTCTCTCTCCCCTCTCTCTCCCCTCTCTCTCTCTCTCTTCATTTTTTCTCTATCTCTCTCTATCCTCTTTCCCCTCTCTCTCTTTTCCCCCTCTCCTTTCTCTCTCTCCACCCCCTCTCTCTTCTCTTCTCTCTCCCTTCCCCTTCTCGCCCCCCCTCTCTTTTTCTCTCTCTCCTCAATATGCGGGGGGGGGAAGTGGTAGGGCAGGATCCCCATGTCCATTTTAGGAATTTTTCCCTTTTACGTGGAAATGTATATACCTAAAAACCCATTTGGATGGGGAAAAGGGACCTCTGGGTACTACAAATGCCCGGGTTTTTTTTGGGTAGGGGTTTTTTTACCGATTTTTGGCTTCTTTGTGAGTTTTTATCTAGTCCGCGGGTTTTGCGACTTTTTAAAATTTTATATTTTTTACCCGTAGGCGGGGGGAAAAATGTATCTAGGGTCCCCGTGTATGGGCCAAAAAAGGGGCGGGAAAACGAAATTGCAGCCCAAAAAAAAAAACTGTATTAAGACATACTATATCTTACTTTTTCCCTAAAATGGAAAATATCCGAGAAAATTTGGTAAAAAAATTTATTTCGGGTCAGCTTCCGACAACCCAAATATTTTTTAAAAAATTCAACAAATTATTATTTTTAGGATACTTTGATACACTAAAAAATTTCCCCCCATTACCCTTTAAAAAAAAATACCCAAAAATGTATGTTTTATTGGGAAAAATTTTATCAAAATGTACCCCCACTTAAGGCTACCCCTTTTTTTCGTCAATGTGGAAATGTGACAATAATACTGATTTTTTCAACATTTTTTTTATAGCAGTGTGTTTAGCGGGGGGAAATTTTTTTTAAAAATAAATATGAAAACAAATTTTGATAGTTTTTTTGTTAACAAAATATATATATATATATATTATATATATATATATATTTTATATATAATATTTTATATAATATATTTTTATAAAATTTATATATATATTGATAATGTTGGGTTTTCTTTTCGTATTTAGAACATCGTGTGTCACTGCTTCGACGTAACTTGGGGATGGGTTTTGAAAAGGGGTAGTCTAGAATGGGTTTTTTTTTGGGGGGGGGGGCCCCCAATGGCCCTTTTAGCACTGACGATCAAGGGCATTTTACCCCCCAGGGTACTACATGTACCTTTTAAAAAAAAAAGCAGGGGTTTGAAAAATAATTAAAAAAAATTGTGTATTTTTTCAAGGTGCGGGCCTTTAAACGAGTTCAAGTCAAAAAGGGATTGGTAAAGTTTTTTCGACTTGTTTTAACCGGGCTTTTTTTTACGAACATTTTTTAAAAAGACTTAGAACTTTTACATACCCCTCAAAAATCACTATGAAATAAGAAACCAAAATTGGGACAAAACCTGCTATGCATCATTTTACAAACCGAATAAATATCGACCTTTTCAAGAACCCACACTTGGACATGTCTCCGGGGAATACAAAAAGATGCAAGTAAACCCTACAAGACCAAAGGACGCGCCCCAATTACGCCTAAAAGGGTTTACTGGAATAAGTGTGTCATTTCCAAAACTCTAAAGGAAAAAATACACCAAATCCAGTCTGATGAGGTGGGAAACAATATCAAGGGGGCTCAAATAAAACGAGAAACCCGATGTGTTTAAAATTGGGGGAAATTTATTTGAAGGCCCAAAAGAAGCGCCTATCACCATCTTGCAAATACAAAGGGCCCAAAAGACCCACTCTCTCGATGAAACATAAGTCGACCCCGCAATGGAAAAGCTAAAACTGATTTCTGAATGCTGGTTTCCCAAAAAGGCCATATATACAGCAACTCGGGAGTCGAGAAAAAGTGGGGGAAAAACATGTCCCGAAAAAATGAAAAATTCTGATACCTCATGTCGAACAAAAGTCTTGAAAAAAAAAAATACAGAGACATTGTGGGGAAAAAATTTTATTCCGAAAAAACGACAAAACAAATCCACCGCTGCTTCTGATTTGGGTTCCGGTACAACAATGATGCGCCCTTGGTATGCTGATTTAAAGGGCACCCGAAACATTGGGAACCCGATGAGATTTTCCCCGAAAACCCATTTCCCTTTAAGTTTTAATCCCGTTGCAACAAAACTGAAGGCTGATTTTGAAAAAGCCGATGGACCCCAAGGCATGAGAATGAACCCGAGGCTGAAAAAAAAATGCATACCCACAAGTGTGTAACCCGCTCCTGAAATGGATATTAAAAGGACGAAATACGACCCCCCGTGAGACTCGGAGCCTGATTGTGGGTAACCCGTAGTTTACATATTAGTCCAACTCTTTCGTACAAAAAGGAAACTTTAACATCTGCCAAGAATTGCTACAATGTATCAATGGGTCCCCAAGAACACACCGGGAAACAATTGGTTTCAGGTTGTTTTGAGCTCTTTGTCATCCAGCTTTTTACAGCTCAACCCCGAAGCGAATTCTGTCAATGACCCCTTTGGGCCGAAATATTCCATTTGCGTCAAAAGATTTCCCGAAAAAAATGCCACCCCTTCACGATGATTAAACTCTTCACATTCAAAAGAAGCAAACCCCCCGGGAAAAGGTGTGGAAAAAAATGCAATAGTGCCACAAAAAAGCCTCCCCTACTGGAGGGGGAAAGTGGATGGATATGTCCCCGAAAAGGGCGTCCTTTTGGGCCCCTTTCATGAGATTGGATTCCGGGCCCTCTGTGTGTATCGAGCTTTCTGACATGTCGCCTTTTAAAACGAAATGTCCCTCACTTCGCTGTACCTTATAAAGCACAACCTGTCTGCATTTCTGCCCCGTGGATGCAAGCAGGAGGCAGCAATAGCATTCACTTGCCAGATAAGGATGATTCCGAATTATGGAGATTGAATCTGATTTTTGGGCATGAAACGTTTGAAAAGTCCATAGACATTTTATCTCATAATATACCATTTAAAAACGGACATTTAAAAACGCATTTTTTATCAATTTGTTGTTTTTTTCCACTAAAGTATCGTATTATGCGATCTGATATAATGTACCCAAAATAATGTGATTAAATTTAAAGATAAAGAACATGATTCAAATTTTGTATGTGTTTGTACGAAAATTTTTGAGTTGATAAAAATAAGGGGGGAACCCCTTTTTGTGTTTAAAAATATTTCATATAATTTTTTTTTAATATCCCCCCTATTGGTTTGTTTTAAGGGAATGAAGGGGGTTATTTTTTTGTTCAAATATATCCATATTAATAAATTTGTTTTAGTTTTTTTAAAATATTTGGTGTTGTCGACGGGAAAAACCGAAACCAAATTTTTTTTAAATTTTTTTCCCCTTTTTGGAAAAAATAAAAATATATTTTGTCTTTTACAAATTGTTTGTTTTAAAGCTACCCGTCATTCTGCTCATTTTGGGTTTTTTTTGGGGGTTTTTTGGGTTTTTTTTTTTTTTTTCTTTTTTTTCCCCCAAAAAAAAGGAATTACACAAATTATTTAAATTGCCTAAAGGTAAAAAAATATTAAATTAAAACCGGGAATTTTTTGGAAAACCCCCACCCCCCAAAAGGGTTTTGGAATTTTCCATAAATCGGGAAAAGGCCCCCTTTTCCAAAAATTTAAAAGGGGGTTTGGTTAGGGACCCAAATTTTTTCCCCCTTTCCCTTCCCAAATATTTTAAGGGCCACCCCACGGAAGGAATAAAATTTTTTTTTTTATCAAAATATTGGGCCCGCACGGGGGGTTAAAATTTTTAAAAATAGGGAGAATTCATTTTTTTCCCCCGAAAAAACACTTTAAACAATAAAAAGGGTAGTCCCCACCCCGGGTTGGAAAAATGAACTTTTTTTTCTTTATATAGCGGCCCCTCTGGGGAAAAAATTTTTTTCAAAATTAGGGGGAAATTCTAGATGGCCCCCAAATTTTTATGAAAACGTTTTGGCGTAATTTTTTTTAATCAAAAATCAAATGGGTTTTGTCCCCACCACCCAAATTTTTTGGGGAAAACCCGAAGTTTTTATCCTTTGTAAGTGAATTTTAAACCTTACCCTTTTTTTGTGGCCCAAAAAAAATTTAATTTATTAATATTACCGGGGGTTTTTTTTAGGAGGAACACCAATTCCTTTTTGGGTATTTTTAATTTTAACCAAATTTTTCAAAAGTTTTATTACCCCCTTAAAAAACCATCAAGGTTTGAAAATTTTCCCCAACCCAATTTTTGCTAACCCCTTTTTGGGTGTCTCAAAAAATTGTTTGGGGATTTGGGAAAAAACCCCCCCAAATTTTTTTTAAAATTTCCAGTTTTAAGTTAAAAAACTAAATAATTATTGCTTTCATTTTTCCTTAAAGGGAGGAAAACCCTTTTCAATTTTTCATTTCATTTTCAATTCCCCAGGGGGAATTTCAACGGGTTTTAAAACATTAAAAAAAACAAAATTTTAATAGTCAGGAATTCCAGACCCCTGCATTTTTTTTCTTAAATTGAAAATTTGTTTTAAAATTGCCCCCCTAAGGGGTTTTTTAAAAAATTTTTCCTTTA
Source organism: Chionoecetes opilio (assembly GCA_016584305.1). NCBI lineage: Eukaryota > Metazoa > Arthropoda > Malacostraca > Decapoda > Majidae > Chionoecetes > Chionoecetes opilio. The sequence continues at coordinate 38,841 of JACEEZ010005922.1, forward strand.
ATTGGTTTTAAAAATTTTAACAAAAAAAAATTTTCTTAAAAACAAATATTAAATGGGCTTGGTTTTTATTTTGCAATTTGGTTCTTTAAAAATTTTTCCCAAAAAAAAATTTTCAGGCCCTCAAATGATTTTTAAGTTTCAAAATGTATATACCAAAAACCTTTTTGGATGGGAAGAGGGGACTCTGGGTACTACAAAATGCCCGGTTTTAATTCTGGATAGGTGTGCATTACCGATTTATGGCTACTTTGTGATTTTTGATCTAGTCCGCGATTCGCGACATTTCTAATTTGATATTTATTTACCTGTAGGCATCAATATGTATGCTAGGATCACGTGTATGGTACCAAAAGGAGCAGGAAGACGAGTTGCAGCCTAAAAACAACTGTATTAAGACATACTATATCTTACTTTTCCATAAAGTGAAAATATCCGAGAAAATTTGGTAAAAATTGATTTCGGATCAGCTTCCGACAACACCAAATATTTTAAATAATTCAACAAATTATTATCTTATGGATACATTTGATACACTAAAATAATCCCCATTCATTACCCTTTAAAACAATACCAAACATGTATGATCTTATTGAAATATATATGCATAAATGTACACATACTTAAGGCTACCCCCTTATTTCGTCAATGTGGATAATGTGACTAATAATACTGATTTTGCATACATTTATTTATATTGCAGTGTGTTCAGCGGTGGAATCTGTTTTAAGATAAATATGATATCAATTATGATAGTTTTCTGATTAACAAACATAATATATATATATATATATATATATATATAATATATAATATATTATATAATATATATATATATATATATCTATATATATATATATATATTGATAATGTTGGCTTTTCTTTTCTGTATCAGAACATCGGTGTGTCACTGCTTCGACGCTAACTGGTGATGGATCTGACAGGGGTAGTCTAGAATGGTTTTTTTCGTGCTCACCAATGGCTTCTAGCACTGACGATCAGACATTTGAACCCACAGTGGTACTACATGTACCTGTAAAAAAACGCAGGATTGAAACTAATTAGAAAAATTGTGTATTCTGTCAAGGTGCGGACACTTTATCGAGTTCAAGTCAACAAGGGATTGGTAAAGTTTATTCGTCACTTGTTGAACGACTTTTGTACGAATCATTTTAACAAGACTTAGAACTCACATACCATCAACAGATCATCTACTGAGTAAGAAACCAAAATGGCACAAATCATGCTATGCATCATTCACAAACCGAATAAATATCGACCTTGTCAAGAAACGACACTTGGACATGTCTCCTGTGAATACAGAAGATGCAAGCTACCATACAAGACCACGGACGCGCACAATTACGCCTAAGGTTGACTGGAATAAGTGTGTCTATTGCCAGACTCGTAAAAGAGAAAAAATACACCAAGTCCAGTCTGATGAGGTGGAAGCAACTATCAAGGGTCATGCTAAATATAACGAGAACCTGATGTGTAGAATTGGCGAAATTTATTTGAAGGCAAATGAAGCGCACTATCACCCATCTTGCAAATACAAAGCCAACAGACCTACTCATCTCGATGAAACTACTAAGCTCGACCCTGCAATGGAACAGCTAATACTGATACTGAATGCTGGTTTCCAACGTGGCCATATATACCAGCATGGACTCGGTAGTCGAGAAATACGGGAACTATGTCAGAAGATGCAACTTCTGATACCTCATGTCGAACAATGTTTTTGAAACAAAAAATACGAGACATTGGGGCGACAAAATTGTATTCCGGAAAAAACGACAAGGCAAATCACCGCTGCTTCTGATGGCTTCAGGTACAACAACTGATGACGCCATGGTATGCTGATGGAAAGGTCACCAGAAACATTGGAACCAGATGAGATTTTCCCCGAATCCCATTTCCTATACTGTCTACATACAGTGCAACAAATGAAGGCTGATATGAAAATAGCTGATGGCACAAGGGCTATGATGAATTGAACCAAGAGGCTGAAGAAAAATGCATACCCACAAGTGTGTACCTGCTCATGAAATGGATAGTACAGGACGAATACGACCCCAGTGAGCACTCGGAGCCTGATTGTGATAACAGCCGTAGTGACGATATTAGTCCAACTCTACGTACATCAAAGAATCTTGAACATCTGCCAAGACATTGTCTACAATGTATCAATGGGTCGCAAGAACACACCGAAGCACATTGGTACAGGCTTGTTTTGAGCTCTTTGTCATCCAGCTGTACAGCTCAACCACGAATGCGACTTCTGTCAATGACCTTCGTGCCGAAATATTCCATCGCGTCAATGATCCTGAAAAACTGCCACCAATTCACGATGCATTAGCTCTTCACATTCAACGAAGCAACTACCCGCAATGGTGTGGATAAATGCAATGTGCCACAACCTAGCCTCCCACTACTGGAGGAATGTGGATGGATATGTCGCGAAGGTCAGTCCTTGCAGCCACTTCTCATGAGATTGGATCCGGTCCCATCTGTGTGTATCGAGCTACTGACATGTCGCTGTAAAACGAAATGTACATCACTTCGCTGTACCTGTAGAAAGCACAACCTGATCTGCAGTGCTGCCTGTGGATGCAAGCAGGAGTGCAGCAATAGCATTCACTTGCCAGATAAGGATGATTCCGAATCTGATGGAGATTGAATCTGATATTTGGACATGAACACGTTTGAACAGTCCATAGACATGTATCTCTTTAAATATACCATAAAAAACGGACATAATAAACGCATATTATCAAAGTAGTTGTTTTTACCACTAAAGTATCGTATGATGCGTATCTGATGATAATGTACCAATATAATGTGATTAAATTGAAAGATATGAAAATGATTCAATTTAGTATGTGTTTGTACGCATATTATGAGTTGATTAAAAATAAGGGGGGTAACCTTATGGTGTGTAATATATTGCATATATATTTAAATAATATCCCAATATGATTGGGATTGTTTTCAAGGGTAATGAATGGGGATTATTTTAGTGTATCAATATATCCATATGATAATAATTTGTTGAGTTATTTAAAATATTCGGTGTTGTCGACAGGTAAACCGAAACCAAATTTTTGACAATTTTTTCCACTTTATGGAACAATAAGATATATAGTCTTAATACAGTTGTTTGTTTTATGCTACCCGTTTATTCTGCTCATTTTGGTTTTCCATACACATGATCCTAGCCATATATATTGATGCCTACAGATAAATAAATATTAAATTAGAAATGTCGCGAATCGCGAACTACACAACGTCATGCAATTAGCCATAAATCGGTAATGCACACCTATCCAGAATTAAAACCGGGCATTTGTAGTACCCAGAAGTCCCCTCTACCCATCCAAATAGGTTTTAGGTATATACCTTTCCACGTGAACGGAATCAGTAAATATGGCACTTATCAAGATATGGTTCCCGCACTATGGGGCGTTTGTGTAAAACTATGGTAGCATCATTTTTTTCTTCGAAATACACTTTACAACCATATTGATCAGTCACAACCACGGCAATGGAATAAATTGTATTCATACAGTCTTTTATATAGAGGCCTCTGCACGGTGTAATAAATTTTGCTTGCACCATGAGGGAGAATTGCTAGTATGTTCACCATTTGACCTGAAAATCGTATTGGCTGTATGATATCACAATACAAGTGGAGATAGTCCACATCCACGCGCAGGTTCGGAGGAACTGAAGCTTTCATCTCTTGTAGTGAATGAGCTTGAGCCTCATCTGTGGCAAAAAATGTAATCATAATTATTACGATTATATTCTAGTATGGCAGCCAATCTGGGTATGAATAACAGACTTCTTCGACAGTAATTTATACCACTGCAACCGTGCAATGAACGCTTATGATAACACACACATTTTTCGCGGTAACTCATGATTCCACGATGTTCATCAAAATATGTTATGTGATTTGTAAATCCAAATACTCCTTTTAATAATGCTGTCCAGTAGGTGTTAAGTTCATCTACAATGGCACTTATTTCTTTGGCGGGGATTTTTCTTGGAGGGCGAAGCGAATACCGTAATTGCCATTTTGGTGCGATGGGCACTTTGCTCACATCTGAACGACGTGCATTTTCAACAGTTTATATACCCACATTAAAAAAAGATTCATCAAGGTTTGTAATATGTTGCAGCGCATAGCCTAGACCAGTGTTCTGCAACCTTTTTTGATGTCGTCTACTCCTAGTGGTGATTTGGTAAAAGCTGCCCACCTCAATTTTGTTTATCTCTAAAATTTCACGTCTCTTGACATTGTAAATATACTATATCATAATATATATAGACTATATCATTATACAAATATATAGGTAGGAAAAAGCAGTTTCACTCATTTTCTATTTACAGTTTACATATTCTTCAGCATAATAACACATGCGGTTAAAACTATTAATATACAAAACAAAATAAACATAGCTCAGGAATTCCAGAGCAAATGCATTTTTCTTAAGTTGCAAATTTTAGTTCAGAAATTAAGCAAGTAAGCAAAATTCAGTAAAATTGCACATAATATGCGTTATATTTGGTAATCAAGAAAAGAAAGCCTTTTCCTTTAAGAAACAAATATCAGTGGCTTGGCTGTTATCGCAATTTGTCTACTTTCAGCTTAAATCGAGGCATCAGATGATTTTCAAGTGCAACCCGCATGATATGATCCAAATTCGGAATGGAATTCCGTTTCTTTGTCTTGATTAAAACTACGCTTGAGAAACCTTGCTCACAGATATAATGTTGGCATCTACACAAACATGGCTGTTGCCTGCTCCGCTATCTCCTTGTATTCCTAAGTATCAATCAAGTAGGGCAACCCAAAAATGCATGGGATGGCCAAATGTTTAGAAACCTGCTTTTTGGGAATATTACACTCGAAGCTCCAATAGGGCATCAGAATGATCAGTTCCATCATCTGAAAATGGAGTAAGCTTCCACATGTTGGAGGTCAGGTCTCTTAGAAATATAAGTCAAGGTTTTCCTGCATCAAAGTAAGGTGTCTGGTAATCAAGTGGGACATTCGTACCTCCAGTGTCTGTTCTGGTGTCTGCATACCATCATCATGTTCTCAGCCACATTCTCTCATGTAGGTATCAAGAACTTCAAACTTAGAAAAACACTGATCTATACTGACACGTGGGCATGATCTCGTCCACCCACCTGTTCACCCCAAGACAGCTGTCCACCCCTCACTTAGTTTCGTCCACCTTAAGGTGGACCGTCCACCCAGGTTGAATAGCACTGACCTAGACTATTATGTGCATCATTGATATTGGTGGTTGGGACGGGCACAGTCGTACCACCACCACCACCACAACAACAACAACAACCACCGCCACCATAACCAACACCATCCCCTCCATCATCTATTATTCTCGCTTCAGTGTACACTTCAGTTATAGCCTCATTGTCGTCTCTGTAAAGCGCATATATATCCCGCGGAATATAAATTCCATGCAATGCAACCTCGTCTTCTCGATTGGGTTGTAAGCTTAATAGGGATAATGTCATTTTGGAAACATCCTGGAACATTATCTGGATAAAGATCATGGGAATCTAAGCTACTCAGGTAGACTGTAAATTCATCCTTTGCACTCACCATTGTTCAAATACTAACTGAGAATGTTTGATATTGACACTGTCCTTTTGAAGTTGCAATGAAATTATTGTACAATTTCTACTAGTACTTTGCAGTGTTCCGATATATCGCTCGGACGAGGGTTCAGGTTCACGCGACGTGACTCGGTATAGATAAATGAATAAAGCGCCAGCTACTGCCTGGCAGCCCTCGCATACACTCCTTGTTTCTTTACCCGACACTACATTTGGCGCAGCGAGAAGGATCAGCATGGAGTCAGCGGGAATGGTTCCGCCTCCACTGTACCTGCAGGAACCTGGTGACCGCCCGAGTAGGACTTGGAGTGACTGGGAGACAAGGTTGACAACGTTCCTCACTGCAGTTGGAGCAGCTGCCTATTCGGCAGCCAGGAGGAAGGCATTATTGCTACACTGCATGAATGCCGAGGCACATCGCGTTCATCGTAGCTAGCCAACAGTAACTAAGGAAGAAGGTGAAGACGAATACGACACTGCCCTGCGACAACTACGCTTGGTCTACACTCAACGTTGGTAAACGTTGTGGTGGAACGATTCAACTTTCGCCAGCGAAGCCAGCGCCCTGGGGAAACGACAGCATAGTATGTTGCTGCACTGTGTGGTCTGGCCAAACACTGCAAATTTGGTGTGCTGCTGGAAGAATTGATCCGGGATCAAGTGGTGGAAAAGACAGTGCATCCCAATCTTCGGGAACGATTCCTACGAAACAATGATCTAACCCTGACCACACTACTACAACCGGCGGAGGCGTTTGAGATATCTATACGTGGATCGAAGATGCCGGCGTCGCTGGGAGCGCCAGCGCGCCCGTTCAGGTGGCGACGGTGGGCACCGCACAGGAGCCGGAATTACTAGAAGCCTGTGTGATGATGGCTAACTCCAGTCAACGAGTCAACAACTCTACGAGTTTAAGGACTTGCTTCAATTGTGGTGAAACAGAACATATATATCGTTATGTGCAGTGCCTTTCCAAAGGCAGCGTGTGCCGTGCTAAGCAAAGTAGAAGGGAAACCTCACCCAAGGACTGTAAGGAACTGACCGTCTTGTGTTGTTCGGGCATTCGTCCCAAGCGTGTGTCATGCTTAGCCCAAGTGGTAGTAGAAGAAATGAGTGATGAATTAGAAATTCAGGTGGGTACTGGGGCGACTGTCTCTGTTCTTAGTGTGGCTCTAGCTCGGTGTTATGGCACTGGATATATTATATGTAGTATGAGTAGCATGTAGTCATGTTGGAGGTTTATGTACGTGTGTCCTGTCTTTTCTGCAACACAGCTGTTATTGTGTTGCTCAGACAGACACCACCTCGTTAATAGTATTGACATAGACATAATGGTGTTGTTCCGCTGCTGCTTGCATTTTTTGAGAATGCAATAGTCAGTGTTTTGTGTGTGTGGGTGTTGTGTGCCTGTGGTTAATTGCCACTTAACTGTGGTTAATAGCCATGTGAAGGAATTTTAGTGATTAACTAGTCAGTTATTTCTTTTGTAGTTGCTTTAATTTCATTTTCCACTATTGTTTAATAATTTCTTATAATTCTTAATATTTTTTTCGCTTCTCATATCATCCCTATTTACATTATATTAATTTCTTCTTATAGAATTGCCTTACAGGCCAGGAGATGGGTGATATTATTTAACTTAATTGAAGTTTTACTTATGAATTTATAGACTCTTTAGCAGATTTAGAATGTGAATGAATTATTCACCGAGGAAAAGATGCTAGGATGTATAAACATGAACTCATAGCCTCTGAGGAATCAGGTAATGACAGTACAGGGAAGTTAAACTTTTGTTTGAGGAATTAACTCTTGAATGGAGAGATGTAAGTCATCACCTCCGAGTACCAACGGTTGTAATATGTATAATAACCCTACTATACCTCAGTTAATCTGCTCTGGTAACTAGTTGTCTAATTCTAATACATCCGTTGCAGGTAGTTATTTTTACCCCTGCAAGTACTCTCCCTCAGGCCACTGGTGCTATTGCGCCAAGTTATTCTGCCAAGGAATACATTTTTGTCTATGTAAGGATAGTATAACACAAAGTATTGATAATTTCGCAGCCAGGTGCCACAGGCGCCCTTGTAAAAGGAGATTAATTAATGCCATTAGCACTCCTTATGCACATTTTTATTGATGATGATGAATTGCAGGGATTTTAACACAGTCCTAACAGCCTTTGAGTTAATTTTGTTTTCTAATAGCTCATATTTGAATAATGCTGTAAAGGACTCTACCACTATATTTATGAGCATTATCCTTATAGCATTACTATTGTTATCCCAACCATTATTATTGTGATTCCTCTTTGATATGTTGTCATGGAAGCCCTCACCTTGTATAGGCATTTTTTGCGGGAGCATTACCTGCAACACCGAGAATCTTTAGTACACAATGTTGTAACATATGGTTAGTTAGGTATCTGTCTCTAGACGATCGCGAGAACGCAATCGGGTAGTTGACCGAGCGATGTTATGGCACTGGATATATTATATGTAGTATGAGTAGCATGTAGTCATGTTGGAGGTGTATGTACGTGTGTCCTGTCTTTTCTGCAACACAGCTGTTATTGTGTTGCTCAGACAGACACCACCTCGTTAATAGTATTGACATAGACATAATGGTGTTGTTCCGCTGCTGCTTGCATTTCTTGAGAATGCAATAGTCAGTGTTTTTTGTGTGTGTGGGTGTTGTGTGCCTGTGGTTAATTGCCACCTATCTTAGTTGATAAACATCCTGGAAGTGAAAACAATTGTGTCTAGGCTTGTGTTTCATCACCACACGGCTACACCTGATTACCACTCATCAAAAGGGGAGACAATACAAGAATCTGGAAGCAACAAAGTCAACAAAGGAAAACTCCCCTATATAAGACGTCGAACGGACAGAAGAAGAGAGAAGAGAGGGAGACGCCAGAGCAGGCGCTCCTAAGCTCAAAACTCTATGTGAGTCTTGAGTGTGTACTCACCTGTGAGTGGTACTTGTCACGATATTAACTGTTCGGGCCTGTCTATTAAAACTTAAGCATCCGTGGCCGTTTGTAAGAACCCGTGACTATATATTATCAAGTATAGACGTCCAGCCTCTGGCCCCTTTGCTTTTGGCTCAGTTCTTGCGGCTGGAACGTGACAGCGAGCCACGTTCCAGCCAATTAACTCATTACGTGAATTACTCATTAAGGGCTTGTTCTATGCAAAAAGTTTGTTTTACAGACCCCCATTGATTTTGACAGCACTACTTAGATGTCGAATGTCAGCTCAATCCGACAATAATTAGGAGTAGATTACGCTAATTACTCATTAAGGGCTTGTTTTACGCAAACAAATTCTTCCGACGACCCCCATTGATTTTGACAGCACTACTTGCATGTCAAATTTCAGCTCAATCCGACAATATTTAGGAGTAGTTATACACTTTTTGGCGGAAACTTGGTTCCACGGGTCTTATGGTAAGCGACAGCGAGCGAAGCTCGCTATCAATAACCATAACCTTATATATATATATATATATATATATATATATATATATATATATATATATATATATTATATATATATATTATATATATATATATATATATTATATATATATATATATATATAATCAAGTATAGACGTCCAGCCTCTGCTGCCCCTTTGCTTTTGGCTAGTTCTTGCGGCTGGAACGTGACAGCGAGCCACGTTCCAGCCAATTAACTCATTACGTGAATTACTCATTAAGGGCTCGTTTTATGCAATAAGTTTGGTTACAGACCCCCGTTGTTTTTGACAGCACTACTTGCATGTCGAATTTCAGCTCAATCCGACAATAATTAGGAGTAGTTTACGCTTATTACTCATTAAGGGCTTGTTTTACGCAAAACGCTTCTTCCGACGACCCCCATTGATTTTGATAGCACTACTTGCATGTCAAATTTCAGCTCAATCCGATAATATTTAGGAGTAGTTATACACTTTTAGGCGGAAACTTGGTTCCACGGGTCTTACGGTAAGCGACAGAGAGCTTCGCTCGCTGTCAATAATAATAGTATTGTCTCACTCGGTTTCGTGGCACTTACTTAACTTACCTACAATACCTATATGTTACTTAAATCAAGTATAGACGTCCAGCCTCTGGCCCCTTTGCTTTTGGCTCAGTTCTTGCGGCTGGAACGTGACAGCGAGCCACGTTCCAGCCAATTAACTCATTACGTGAATTACTCATTAAGGGCTTGTTCTATACAAAATGTTTGTTGTATAGACCCGCGTTGATTTTGACAGCACTACTTCCATGTCGAATTTCAGCTCAATCCGACAATAATTAGGAGTAGTTTACGCTTATTACTCATTAAGGGCTTGTTTTACGCAAAAAGGTTTTTCAGACGACTCCCATTGATTTTGACAGCACTACTGGCATGTCAAATTTCAGCTCAATCCGATAATATTTAGGAGTAGTTATACACTTTTTGGCGGAAACTTGGTTCCATGGGTCTTATGGTAAGCGACAGCGAGCGAAGCTCGCTGTCAATCAGCAAGCCATACTTAAATCCACTCGACTTACTTGCAATTACTACCATATTGATGTATATACCTCTGGGCGTTAAACCTTATCTGCCTATCAGGAGGGCATCACTTGGCAATCACCCCTACAAGTCAGAGACCTGTATCTTACATGGGTAAATCCCGTTACCTGTACAAATAACAAGCTTAGAAAAGGGTAACATCGGCAACACTTTAAGGGAGCAACAGTTCTCCCTACGACCACCAAGCTCTTTGGAGTTGGTTGTAACCCTCTGAAAGTCGCCGGTATTCTTCCTGCAACTGTGAAAATCAACGACAAATACGCAAATGCTAACTTTCACTTGGTGCATACGAGCGGCAACGAAGCCATTATGGGACTGGATATAATGGCTAAGTTAGGTCTAACTGCTCATCCGGCCACAGGATCAGTCTACAACGTCGTGGAAGGACATGAAAAGCAAACAGTATTACCAGCGATCCGGAATTACCAACACCGGATTGTGTTACAGGAAGGAGCTGTTCCAATCCGCCACGGCCTCCGGAAGTTGCCGTTGTCTATCCGTGAGCAGGTGTCTCGAGAGCTGCGACGACTGGAAGAAGCAGGCGTTATTGAGCGTATAGATACGTCTGAATGGATAAGCCCTATCGTGGTGGCTCGTAAGAAAAATGGATCCATCCGTCTGTGCGTGGATTTGAGAGGGCTAAACAGCCAGTTAATTTCTGAGGTGTACCCACTTCCCACTATTTCGGAGCTTCAATCAACACTACGGGAGTGATGTTTAGCCAGATTGATATAAAATCTGCTTACCACCAACTGGTTCTCGAGCCTTCCTCTCGTCCTGTTACTGCGTTCATAACACACGACGGGTTATTCCAACATACCAGGATCCCCTTCGGTTTGGCGTCTTCAGGATCTGCGTTCCAGAAGGTGCTATATAAGGTTTTGGCCGGCATACCTGGCTGTGAACATTATCTCGACGATATAGTGTGCATCGGGAGGAGCCAAGAGGAGCACGACAGACGACTGAGACTAGTGCTCGATAAATTACGAACAGCCAACGTCACCATTAACACAAGTAAATCCGTGTTTTCACAGCCTCACGTGGACTTCTGCGGTTACCGCCTCTCCAAGGACGGGATATCGCCAATCCAGAGCCACACAGACGTAATCCTCAAGGCTTCAGCTCCTACTGATATCAAGGAGCTCAAGAGCTTCCTGGGGTTATGTGGATGTTTTTTCCATTTCATTCCCGATTACGCTGCAACGGTGAGCCCGATGTCAACTCTACTGAAGAAGGATGTGCCTTATGTGTGGTCAACTGACGCGGAAAAAGCATTCCAAATGGTTAAACTTCAAATAGCAAACTGTAAGGCATTGCAACCATTTGATCCTTCGCTTCCAACGGAGGTAGCGTCAGACGCGAGCGACAAGGGCATTGGTGCTGTGTTGTCACAGAAGGATAGCTGCGGGGCGTAGCGTGTGGTGGCATTCTGGAGGCGGCAGTTTACCCCAGCGGAACGCAAGTACTCTGTGTCTGAAAGGGAGGCGTTGGCTGCTGTCAGCGCAGTGGAGCGATAGCGGCTCTACCTGTGCACGGCCAATACTTTACACTCCGGACCGACCATTCGGCACTTCAGACAATGTTCTCGTCAAAGTACTCCGGCCGAGCTGGAGCGAGGGTGGCACGCTGGCAGGCCAGGTTAATGCCTTACTCCTTTACAGCAGAGTACGTGCCAGGGAAGCATATTCCTGGCGCTGATGCACTAGCTCGCCTTCCTTCCCCCGCATAGCAGAGTGAAGAGCTGGACGAAGACGAAGTAATCGCAGTAGTGGAGACAGATGGGGGTGCAGTCACCGAGGGAGAGGTACGCGACGCATCAGCAAGTGATACAACCATAATGAAGATAAGGGTGAACTTACTGAACGGATTCCCGAGATCAGCAAGCCAGTGTACTGAAGAGGTGCGGCCATTTTACCAGTTTCAACATGAGCTTCGCGACATGGACGGAATAGTCGTACGTGGGTCACAAGTCATAGTACCGACGTTACTACGCGTTCGGTACCTCAAGCTGGCTCATGGGGCTCATGATGGCGTGCTACGCACCAAACAACTCTTACGGAGCGTAGCGTGGTGGCCTTGCATGGATAAGGTAGTAGAGGACATGGTGCGGGAATGCAACCGGTGCCAGAAGAGCGACAGAGTGTTGTCACAACGTACTCGCCTCGCCCCGCTCCAACCAGTTCCTCTACCCAGCCGGCCGTGGTCCAAGTTAGGTGTTGACGTTGTTGGGTCGATTGACGGGGCACCGGCCTCCAGCCGATACGCAATCACTCTCGTTGATTACAGGTCAAAGTGGGCAGAGGTCGGGCTGACTGCAAGTGTTACAACGGGAAACCTGATTAGGTTTTTTGACACTCTCTGGGCAAGAGAAGGCTTTCCGGAGGAGCTGGTGAGCGATAATGGCCCCCAGCTCATCAGCCAAGAGCTGGAAGACTATTTACAACATCGTGGCATCCAACACGTCTTTTCAAGGGTTTACTGGCCTCGTGGTAATGGTGTGGTCGAGAGATTTAACCGTACATTCAAGAGTTGGATCTCTGGGATGCCAAGCACGATGAAATTCCAAGAGGAGGTCTCTACAGAGCAACTCCTCACTGCACCACATGCAAGTAACCTTCAGAGATACTCCATGGCCGCGTGATGAGATTTGAACTTCCTGTGGTTGAAAAAGGCGCCCTGGAAGATCCAGACGTAGAAAGGAGGGTGCGTAATCAGCAGCAAAGGAACAAACGCGCTTGCGACGGACGATATGGAGTAAGAACACCCGACTTCAGACGAGAGAATACGTGCACGTTCTGAACCAGAGGATGGGAGCGAAAATGGTTCCCCGGTATTCCCAACCAGTGAGGATTGAGCGGCAACTCGGACCGGCTACATTTCTCCTCAGTGATGCAGTGATGGATGGATCCAGGAGAAACGCCGCCCACTTGGCCCGCGCGACTAAACCACTACCTCTGGCAGGCAGCGACGAAGCGATTGAGGCCTTACCTCCTTCCAAAGGTGAAATGGCTACAAGAAACAGTGGAGGAGGCGCGTATGGAGAACGATGTATGGACGCAAGCGATGTCGAGGACGACGGCGAAAACACCGACACCGCAGACATTGTAGGGCAACGTATGGGCACGGGTGACGTCGAGGGCGTTGGCGAAAACGACACCGCAGGCACTGGAAGTAGAAGCAACAGAGAGCTGCCGCCATCTAGCAGGGGACCCATACGCTGGCAGCCAGACTGGCTGCAAATGTAACATGCCATATGGTACAGGTTGTTGTTGGATCAGATTCATCAGATTGGGCATTATGTAAACTGTGGTTACGTAACTTCTCAATGTTGGGATTATGTTACTATGTAATAAAATGTACATACATATATTACTATATGTGTTGATATATGTTGCTTTAATAAAGCGGGGGGAATTGGTATAGTGTTCCGATGTATCGCTCGAACGAGGGAGGGTTCAGGTTCACGCGACGTGACTCTGTATAGAGAAATTAATAAAGCGCCAGTTACTGCCTGGCAGCCTTCGCATACAGTCCTTGTTTCTTTACCCGACACTACATACTTCTACTACTACTACTGTCAACAACCACCACCAGTGGTAGTACTCGCGCCCCCTTGTCAAGAACCTATCCAGGAGGTCGAGGAAATCTCCATGCCTTTCTCGGCGGAGATGGAGAACATGAAAAGAACGAAGGGGACCGTTGCAAAGATTCCATTTGCACATGGTGGGATCCATGGTTTTGCTTCGATAGTGAGCGTGGTGGTGGTGGTGGTGATGGTGTTGGAGGTGATGGTTGTGAAACCATTAATGGGGAACACATAGTGTTTGATCCTGTTAGTCTTCTTCTTTTCTTCTCTCTTTCATTCAGTACTCCATATTTTTTCAATCTCTTCCACAATAAATTACACTCGCCACTATTCGCTCCATTATAGTTGCGGGTGTTGATGACAATGTTGTTGTTGTTGTTATTGCCAATACCAGTTCTAATGGCAGGAACCTGATTTTCAGGTTGTTTAAACAACATTCGCTGCTGTTCGGGTAGATCAGTGTGACCATAAGCTGTAATGGTTATGCCATAAGGGTTGTTTATGATTGGTTGAGTAGAGAACATGTGAACTTTTTTGCTATCACAGGCACTCGTACCTATCTTTTCAATAACCACAGTGTTCATCTGACCTTTAATGTTACGTATATGGCGCTCATCGTAGTGGTGTCCTGTATTGCATGCATAACTTGTCTATATTTCTCATGTGTGTAGTGTGTTTGGGAGATCTGAGGAATGCCCTTAGCTTTATTTATTTCAGTATCACTACCACCAATGTCATCTGGGTTTGTGACATTGCAGGTTAGTTTTACAGAATACATTTTTGGTTTGAGACACAACATTTCTGTAATGTGTCTTGCACCGACTTCTGACTTAACATAGCCCGTCATTCTTTTCTTGGAGATATCATATGCAGGATAATCTTGTCGAAAGTTACTGAAATCCATAACTTTCCATATAAGAGGATTGAAATTGAATTCTTTAATATCTTGAATATTAGAGATACACACTGCAGTGCAAATGTAGGACACATTGCCGGACCCACACGCCATTTGAAGTGTGTCATAGTAAAACTCATACAATTCAACTTTGGAAAGCTCAAGTATGTGATAGCCGATGTAGTTTGGATGCTTGACGTGGATCTTGAGCTTGCCTCGAATGACAATTACCCTGTCGTTCTTGAGTGGTATAAGCCTTTGAAAAAGCGGATCACGCAGTCTTCGACGCAGTGATCTTTTGTTGGTAAGAATATCAACGGAGACACTGTGCTTAACATGATCCATCAGTGTTCGACCGAATACGGAGTTGGACATCATTATAAGGGCTTTTTGCTTTATCTTGTTGTTGGTATCACCTCTTGCTTTCAAATTGCCCTCGATAAAAGCTTTCAGGTAATTGAACTGAGTAAGCTGGTAAATATCATGTATTTGGCAGATTTTACCTCCCATTCTCATGTAAAATTGTAACATGGTAATACGCACTTTGTTTACAGGAAGGTGCGATGTAACGAGCTTTCGCGTCTCCTTGGGAAATTTATGCCCCATTTTCTGATACAAAGATTTGGTGTAATCTGACAGGTGCTGTTCTGAATTTATATCCATGTGGTGTATGTGTAAAGGAAACTGGTCTGTTTTTCTAATAAGTTCCAAATCGATCTTGTGCAGGTCACAATGAAACCAATAACCTACACCACCGTCTGTTTCCACTGTTTCTATGTCACTGACTTTTAACCATTCCCGTCTTTCTTCACATGTAAGTTTTATAAAGTCTCTTTCGGGCAAAGGTCTACACATGACTCCAGGATAGAGACTGTTCTTGTCAAGATATACAATATGACAAGGAATCTCTGTGTCGGGATTGACATCGGTATTCACGTGGTGGTTATTGGCCACAAGCTGAGGCTGTCCAACAATTGTAAGCTCACCTCTCACCTTTTCCCTTAATAGTCCATATAGCTCGGGGTCGCTTGGTTGCTCTATCCTAGCATCAGTTGATTTAAAAAAAAACTCGAAGGCATAGCTGGGAAGATATACATAGTGTGTAATGTCCCACCCATAAATTTCATGCAGTACGTCTCTCTAATTCCCCATGATGTCAACGAGTAATCCCACGTCTACTGTTAGATAGGCGAGCATGTAGTCTTTCAAGCTTTGACATCTCAAGTCCTCTCACACCTCATGCACGTGGGTGTACTGGTCTTTGCCAATGCTGCATCTCTTAAGTGTGCTATAAAAATCTGCAATAGGGGGCAGTTCTGAACAATTTAATCTGTCAAAGTTTGTTACAAACTCATATGGAAAAGATTGCTTACCACAGAGAATGATATCATGGGAAGGAGGTGGAAAGTGTGCTATGAGCGCACGAGTGACAGGTAAGGCTTGGCAGGATGCAATGTGCTCCTTATTGAGTTGAGATAAACTACCCCCAAGAAATGTCCTTCAATCAATCATTGGGGGCATACGCCGGGGGGCGCGTCGCCTCGCCCACCCTACGACGCCACTCCCGGGGGTTACCACGCGCGAGTCCCCATGCAGGCTTCTTTCCCATACCAAGCAGCTCTCGACAAGAAACATCAACTTGCCCCAGCCACGAACCTTGGGGGCGCCCCTGTGGCTTCCTCCACGCCGGATTGTCCCGGCGGGACAACCCGGCCGGAAGGATCGGTTTCAGTGTAGCGTTCCACATGCCCATATAGCCGAAGTTGGCGCTGATGGACTATGCAGGTAATAGGCCTCGACTCAGTCTCACGGTGCAGTCGCTGATTTGACACTTAATCATCCCAGCGATACCCCATGATTCTGCGAAGACACTTATTACCAAAAGCATCGATTCGTCTCTTCAAGTCGCTATTTAGTGTCCATCTAGGTGTGCTTCTTAGTGTGCATCTAGGAATTTAATGTCTCCTAAATCCACTCTAGGAAATTAGTGTCCATCTAGGTGTGCATCTTAAGTGTGCATCTAGGAATTTAATGTCTCCTAAATCCACTCTGAGGAAATGCAAACCAGCCTTGCTAATCACATTGGTTTTCACCACAGGGGAAACTTGGCAATCTGCCTCGCTCAATATCTAACCCATGTCACAACTCATGCAGGAAGTTTATTGAGAAAACTGATCGATTTACTGTTGCACAAAAAACATAGAGCAGAAAGGTAGTTAGGTCGAGATTTTGTGTGATCGTGGTGTCGATGTTTGTTTTTACTGTTCTTAAATGAATTATGGCCTATCTGACATAATTTCTGCTTCTGAAATTCTCAGTTTCGCTTGCCATGCACAGAGGATATGTGATTCTCTGGTCTTTAATGTTCTTCCAAGTAGAAAAAATACCCTTAAGAAAATATGACACTGCATCTGTGCCACAGTAGATCTCTTTATTAACAATACAACCCGATGTGTCCAAGATACAGTACCCATAAGCCATGGCTTTGTTATGATGAGAGATTATATGTTGTTATTGATTCCCGAGGGATCGAGGATTGCCTCGAAATCGAAATATGCAGTATGAGATGGGGGATAGGTTTTCCCATGATAAATGAATTGCAATATAGATGCTTTTTCTGGGAAGACCAACACCTGTTTTATTTGACATTTACTTTCATGTGCTCGTATATCCTGCGAGGAAATTATCTCATCAGGCTATTTATACAAAAGCTGGGTTACTGATTCAATGTACCCCTTGCAACACTTTTCTTGATTAAAACAAATCTGATCAAAAACTTAGCAAAGTCTTTGATTAAGGCAAAATGTTTGCCCTCTAACAATAACAAAAGCACAAACTTTCCTCTCGCCGCCCCTTTGCGACATGCATATATTTTATGTTTTGACGCGCCACAAATCTTCCTTTTTCTCCTCCTCCTTCTCCTCCTCCTCCTCCTCCTCCCTCTCCTCTTTATCAGCGCTAGAGATAGCATATACATATATAGACACTTGATTAGCACGCTATATTGCTCCAAAATCATCCCAGCCAACGGAAAATCGATTTTTTTCCGGAATGTTTACAACTTCCCGACAAACTTTGGACTCCTTGGAGGTTCACCTCCTAAGGAGGTGAATATAATACCTATACAAATATATTTTATCTCTACACACGAAGCCACCCGGACCCACACCAAATGAAAAATGACATCATACCCACTATTGGCAAATTCTTCACGCCACAACTCAAAAATGTATTACCCGCACATGGCCCTTATTCTCAAACCAAAGGAGGTGAATATGATACCTACATACAAAAAACAACACACCATCCAACCACCACCACCACCAATCCCCATCCCCCCCACCTTCCCCCCCAACCTCCCACCCCACGCAAACACATAAGCCTCGCCAGTGGGAAAATATTTGTTCTCTAACTCCCCAAACACACAACTACCCCACCTCATATACATACCCCCATACCCCACCCATGACCCCACCAACATTTAACGACACTGGCACAATCTTATACTACTATGCCTAATCCATTGAAGGTGTGGGAAAACTATCTTCCATTCATCTCTCATCGATGCTAAGCCTAACAAGAGGTCAGCAAGGAAGTACAATCCGTGCGTTACATTGAAACACATTTCCGCAGCTGGCACATATTCCTGATTTTTTACATTAAGCCAAACTTTTTCAATGACAGGATATGTTTTGCAATGTAAACCTGTAAGTGTGACTGATGGAGGTTCCAAAAAGAGGACAAATTTAGTTTGTTTACGTAATGAATTTCGATTTTCGAGTGACTACGTTAATGACATCAGCAACTGCACCTGTGTCCATGAACACGGTTAATTTGCTGTGTTTATACTTGACTGGGACCGTCAGTATCCTAGTATACCTCGAATTAATCATCATCCTCTATATTTATGTCACTTTTGAGGTACCCTGTGTATGCATTCATTGTAAGAACATGTGGACTTGTTTTGCTGTCATGATAGGTCGTACCTTGTCTGGCATGGGTAAGGGAAATAATGTCTGCTTTGATAAGGTAATTTTAGTTGAGGCCTGCATTACCCAATTCTTGTATGTGTCTGGACGAGAAACGTGTTACGTAGACGCTTTTTGAGCTGCGCGCATGACTTTCCCCGAAATGTGAGAAGGTTGCTGGTGCATTCTGGTAGTTCAAAGGTTCCAAAAAGGCTCATGAGTGCTGTGTCCGGAATTTATGAAATGTGCAAAAATTCGTGTTGCCTACCCTTATGCAATGTGACTTAGAAATTTTGGTACTTTGCAAAATGAACATAGATAGTTTGAGAACTGATAGTTATTGTCCCTGAAACTGACTTCTAACTCGTCATGGTGAACGTGTGTATTGGCTATGCTGGAAATGACTTTTTCTGCCCCGGGCAGTCGGTGAACGTTATCGGAAATGCCCTGAACTTGAACTTTGCCTTGAACGGTCGGGATAGATAAATTATGGTTGAACACCATGATATACATTTACGGGAAATTGTAGGCGTGGACTGTTTACTAATATTATTATTATTTTTTTTTTTTTTTTACATCTTGGCCTATAGCGCCTGTAGGCAGTGGCCTCCAGGGGTGGGCTGGTAGGCCCTGGAGGCTCACTTGAGGGCTGTGATGGTTTGCCCTCGCCCGTGGTGGCGCAGGCAGGATTTTTTATAGTGACGCCTGTAATTAGAGGCTCATGCCGCCCCCTTGTGTCCTCCGATGCACTCGCAGTCGAAGGTAGATTTAATGGCAGGGCATGTGGGTATTCTTAGGCCACTCGACGGTGCAGAAATATTTTTTGTGGATTTATGAGTCTCACTCGGGATCGAACTCGGGTCTTCGAGAACGCCACCCGGTGACGCTAACCACTCTGCTACCGCCTCCCAATATGCTAATTGTTTGATCAATTGTAGTATCTGTTCAGGATTTTTTTTAAAAACCTTTTGTTCATGTTCCTGTAACGAATCAGTTGGTTGTAGCTGGGGAGATTGAAATTTGTTGAAGGTATGTATACCTGGACTGCGCACAGAATATCGGCCTGTCGCACAAGGGCCTGAAGTCGGAGGGTCGCTCGGATTCATATATATATATATACGGATCATATAGACTGGTTTATCAGTATATATGATATACTGTAATCTTCGTAAATGTTTGTTCTATAATATTATCAAATAAAAAACAGTAAAACACGGTAAAGAAATGCCATTACGAGACTGAAGAAATATGCATTCACTTCAACTCTTCGCCATTTAAAACTTTGCGGGTCAACTTTTATCATGAAGGGTATCAATAGAAGCGCAATTGTATTAGCTTTCCATTGCTATATTTCGTTATCTGATAAATTAATTATAACCATGCATAAATTAGCGTTAACTAAATAAATAAAATCATCAATCGGGTAATTTTCCCGATTGATGAGGTTATTTATTTAGTCAACGCTAATTTATACATGGTGCTAATTCATTTATCAGAAAGCGAAATATATAAGTATATAAATAACATCATCAATCTGGAAAATTACCCGATTGGTGATTGTATTTATTTATTTAACGCTAATTTATGCATGGTTCTAATTCATTTATCAGATAACGAAATATAGCAATGGAAAGCTAATAAAATTGCGCTTCTATTGATACCCTTCATGATAAAAGTTGACTCGCAAAGTTTTAAATGGCGAAGAGTTAAGTGAATATTAAGTTCATGAATATTTCTTCATAGTCTCGTAATGGCATTTCTTTAGCGTGTTTTTCTGCTTTTTATTTGATAATATTATAGAACAAACATTTAAGAAGATTACAGTATATCATATATACTGATAAACCAGTCTATATGAAAGTCCATAGACCACTATATCTCTTTGTCGGGCGACCCGCAAGCCCCTATGCAGCCCCGCAATTCAAAACATTGTCGCGTGAACAATCCAGGTATACAGTGGTCTATGACATTGCAAATGATTATCTAGATATCGTGTCATCTCCGTTTACCCACTGTGACTTAACTAACACATTAGATTGAGTTGTCAACATTAGTTGTTATTAGAGTTGTCATCAAAGCGTCATAAATGTTATTTGTTGGTACTTTGTCCCTATAGACAGTTGTTTTGGGTTTTCACTTTCGTGAGTAAATCTACTCACATACTCACGCTCAGTTGCCGGGGTATGAGTATGTTCCTTGAACACACGTTTCAGTCACTGTATACGCTGGACAGTTAATGTGTGGTTTCGTGAAGATGGAGAGAGATGCCAAGGTAATTGAGGTGGTGTAATTGAGTAAATCTACACATATATTATATACAGTTCGTGACGAAATGGCAAGAAACCTTGAACCAATCTCCATCCCTCCTACCCTGATACTATATTATTTATCTGCTGTGTCAGGAGCCGGCGATGAAGGCTGCTCCCTTTTATGACATGCAGGTGTCAATTATTAGTTTATCATCACTCATTTACATCTGCCCCTCTACTAAACATATAATACGGAGCAGGTAATGTTTTTATTATTGAATACACTATTGATATAACTATTCTATGTAAATATCCATTGTTACCATCTGTTTATAAGAAATGGTAATCAAATAATCGAATTCGCAACAACCCTACCGTCTCTCAATAATCGCTGACCCAGCAGTAATGCAACTGGATAATGCCGGTAATACAATGTGTCACACCCATACCTATCATATCCATACCTATGCCTTAACATCGCTCGGTCATAAGAAAATGTACCTAACCAAGTTACAAAAATGTGTAATACCTGTTAGACCTGTGAATATTGAGCTTTTCCACGTGAAAGATTTGTACAACGTGTATGTAAGTTTGTACATACAACGTGATAGCTCGCTTGACAGAACAACAAAGTGGTTAGAACACAGGGATATAATACAATGGGATTTAGGCAAGGCGTTCTCCAGAGCCGCGGCAAACTGCGACTGGTCATGAAACTTGAGTTCAGAGAAGGTATTAGTAACAAAAGATATTCTAGAGAATGTTCAATTCTGAAGAGCTTTGAGCGGAAACAATTGAGTGGAGACGTTGCTTGTAAAAGCTTTATGGAAGCATAACAAAAAACAACAATTGCTGTTTCAGTGACCAGAAACCCGTCGATAGGAGATTCCGTAAGGGCAAACGACGGGCACATGATGATCAATCATAAAAGAAATACTGATACCTATGAAACGCTTGATAATTAATTATTTGAAAAATCAAGTGTTTATACGGACTATATGCGTCAGCTAGACTACCTTTAAAAATGTCAATTCACATATGCCACATTAGATAGGAAGGAAGGCAAATAGTGAAGCTGTACATAGATCCCCTAGTCGACCAGATGCATAGAGACAGATCGTCAGCCACTAGAACTAGAGCTGATAGTAAGTCCAGTGTTATAAATGCCCGAGTAACAGAAAAATGAAAAGGTTCCACCCGATAAGCATACAAAATCTCAGATGACCTAAAGGGGACATTCACTACAATAACACCCATGGTAAGCGTTGCTTACATAACCGGATAGTAGTGCTGACTAACATCCTGTCTGAACAAGGGTTGCAAATTGAATTCATCTTGACCAATGTTTAGTGTATGTATGAAATCCTCCACAGGAAAAAGACTCGCGGTTACTCTCTCACTAGCTGCATCTACTATGTTTGGGTTAGCGCCGCTTTATTGGAAACGCCAACATTGACTGAGGATTCAAAATCTAGTAAAGTTTGGTCAAGGTAAATAACATCAGTTGAGAGCATATATAAACACACCATCGCACTGTTCAGCACTCTAATAACATGATTGGCCTGTTATAAGGTAAAAACAAAATGTATTCAAAAGATGTCGGATATCAATATCAAGAATTTCCAACCTTTTACTGTTAATGTTAATAAACCCTTCGGTTAGCAGAGAAATAGTAACCAGTCGAATATAGTTCTCCCGCAAGTCTTGAACATGTTCATGCATAGCTGTCCCAAATAAGAACCTAACCGAAAGCATTGAAAAGGTCTCGCTTGGTTTGGGCATGCAATGGAATGGAGCCTATAATTATGGTTGGCATGCAACAAGGTTAGCTTCATCAAGGTCAATTGATCTCTCAAAAGGTCTATAATGAAAGTAACATGCAATACATGCATTTCACATAGCATGATGTAAAAGAAAATTACTTAGACTCGTGGTTGTAGATTACAGCTGTGCATGGCATTAGAGGTAACGGCGTTGGGTTAGTGGAAGTGCGTGAATGTAGGTAAGCACATTTAGCAAAAGTCGGGTCCCTTCGGGCTTTCGTCTTCTTTAATCTGTCATTATGAATTATGTCGACAGCATTAAGAAATGGATCCAATACCTCAAATGTATTGCCATGCTTCTCAACAACAATCAAGCGCGGGACAAATAATTTCGGCGCCAACTTGGAATTTCTACTCTGAGTTTGAACCATTATGGTATATCCAATTCGTATAGATATATGAACTCGCTACGCTAATTTTGTTGTTCCATTTTCTCTTGCCGAGGCAGGAGATGCTTGCAACCTTTCCCTCATCCTTTTGTGTACATTAGCCAAGACATGCAAATGTTGATCAATATAGCTATCTATGTTATACACAGGTTTACTTGGCTTGGTCAATAGGCCATATGGCATCCATTTATCCGCACCATAAAGTATGTAGTCATAAGACTTGTCCGTGGACTCGCAAACTGAACTATTAATGCTAGCTGCCACGTATGGTAACTAATCTAACGATTATCGTGCAAACTGTTTACGACAGGTCGCAACGCGTCAAGGATATTCCTGTTAACGCGCTCCGCCAGCCCATTCGAGCTTGGATGGTATGCGACCACGAAAGTCTGCTTGATATTGTAAATTTTACAAAACTCCGCAAGCATAGCATTACGGAACTCTGCATTATCATCACTGAGTAATACTCTTGGTGTGTAATAAAGGCAGAAAAGGTGAGTAATTAATGCATGGGCTACAGTCGCAGCCGTTTTATTCTTCACCGGTGCAAGGACAACAAATCTTGAAAAATGGTTTACACACAACAGAAGATATTGCGAGCCGTGATGACTCTTGGGTAACTGTAAAATATATATAGCTTCTACGTCCGTTGACCGTTCTACGTGGTTGATCTGGTGGTGGGGATTCAAATACAGGAGTCCTCGAGTTCTCCCTTTGTGTTGGGCACAAAATATACACCTGGCAACATATTCTTCTATGTCCACACGCATCGTGGGCCATAAATACACACGCCTTGTAGCGGCTGGGATACGGTCACGTCCCAGATGTCCAGCCATGGGCACATCGTGCAAAAAATACAGTACCGTCGGAACAAAAACGTCAGGAATAACATAATTGTCCCACTGGGTCCTTTTTATGTGGTTAATGTCGGCACATTACCTTGTCAGTTGACAGGAAAAATTGTGAGAAATGCACTGGTAATGATGGTAAGGAGGTCTTATCGCCTGATTTTAAGGCATAAATGAGCTTCCCCCAAATTTCATGTATGCGTTGTTCGACGCCCAATTCATATAGTGAAAAATTCGGCACGGGAGTTGCCCCTGTGAACGCCCACACCACCGGAACGTTTCGCGGTAGCGCATCCGCTACCACATTTGTACATCCGGGCAAATATTTGAAGGTTGGGTTAAACTCTTGAATCCTCAGATACCATCGTGCAGGCTTACCGGATAAATGTTTACCCTTAAATAGCTCAGTAACGGCTGCATGGTCAGTATAGACAGTTAATGGATAGCCAAAAATAATGTCTTTGAAATGTTTGGGAGTCCAAATTAACTCCAAGGGTCTCTTGAAGTGTAACAGAGTCATTTACCTCCGCTGTGATAAGAACTCTGCTTGCATACGCGATTACACGGTTCTTCCTTTTTTTTTCTTTTTGCATCAGTACTGCCCGAAGTTCCGCGGCTTAAGCGTCTGTACATAGCTCAAATGAAGCTGAAAAATCTGTGAATGCCAAGATAGGAGTTTTCACGAGTGCATGTTTTAACTATTCGAAACTTTGCTCATGATGGACATCTCAGGGAAATGAAAAATCTTTTCTTAAAACCCGTGTAAGGGGAGATGCGTTTTTGGCGAAATCTTTGATAAAGGGGTGGTAAAAGTCCGTTAATCCCAAAAAGGATATAACATTCTCACCATTCTGGAGTTGAGGAAAGTTTTTGACGGCCAATACATTATCGTCCATGGTGTGGAGTCCCTCATAGTCGACAGTATGGCCCAAGAAGCTAGTCTTAGCTTTAAAAAATTGACACTTGGTGAGCTTGGCTTTGTGACCAGCTAACAACAGTAGCTGCAATTCTGCCTTTCACGTGCTAATGTGAGACTCATGGTCTTTGCTAGCGATTTTTATGTCACCCAGGTATGCAAACACGGAGATACCTAGCATACCGGCAAAAATTGCGTTTATCATTCTCTGAAAAATAAGCGCCGAGGATTTCAAACCAAATGGCATCCGAAGCCATTCGTAGTGACCTCCCGGCGTACTGAACGCCGTAACCTCTCTTGAGGATTCTGCCATGGGTACCTGCCAGTACCCCGACAAAAGGTCCAAGTTACTGAAAACGGTATTGCCCTGACCTAACGAAATGAGCAGATCCTTTAAGACAGGTAACGGATAACTGTCATCCTCTGAGACCTGATTCACTCGCCGAAAGTTTATTACTGGGTGAAATGTTCCGTCCTTTTTCGGGACGAGGAACAAAGGACTGTCCCATGGTGAGCATGAGTGTTAAATAACTCCTTGCTCCAACATTTACTCTACACGTGTATCTACTACAGCCCGTTGGTTGTGAGGTAGCCTGTAAGCAGGAATGTAGACCGGTTTGGTTCCTGGACTGAATTTAATGTGATGCTCCGCTTTATCGGTAGCACCAAGAGCTTCACCGGGGAGTGCAATGACATCTCGGTACTGACCCAAGAGCTCCAAGAGCGAGTGCTTTAACTCCGGATAGTCCGCAACGTTGACAAGCGAACTTAGGGTTGGATCCAGACCAAGTTCGATGTCAACGGCGGACTTACGCACCATACCGACACAAGCAGTAGGCAACTCCAATGGTTCAGGTACCATCTTTTGGTCATACACCAACCCTTCCCCAAGGAAAACTCCATGTTTAACTCGCACTGGTCCACCCGTGGTTAGACCTGTTCCGAAAACAATTTTTTCCTATTTGTATACCCCCCTGCAAGGTTTCCCATGCTTTTTGACCTGGAAAAGCCGAAAATCACAACCATTTTGCGCTAAAATGTCAGGAACCTTTGCCTCATTGGACCTCAAGATATTAAGCCCGCGACAGTAGAAAAGCGCCTAATTTTGCCTTCCGCCAGACTTTTTTTCACCTGAGACTTTTCTTACAATTGGGATAGAACAACAAATTGGGTATCAAATTGAAGCATTTTTAATATTATTTCTGAAAAAACAATCCAAGTAAACATTCAAGAAAAAAAGACACATCATATCCAGAAAAAAAGCAAAATTTTCTGAAAATTTCATATAAATTTCATAAATATTACAATCTTGACATCAAAAAATGTGTGACAAAGACTCTAAAAACTATTTTCAAGTGGCAGAAAACTCTATTGTCTATGTCAGAAGGACACTTCACAGTAATTTTTTCAGAGTTTGCTTCTTGAAGCTATCAAATCGCTCACGGTTGTTTCCCCCGGTTGAAGAAGGTACTGTTTTTGCTGAGAAGCTGTGGTAATGATGTTTGCGAAATCAGTCATCATCTTGACTCCCCGCTCAGCAATGTCATTCACTACTTTTACATTGCTGACATATTCCAGGGCCTTGCTGTAGTCATCACTCCTTGGCCATGTCGCCACAGGTTGCAGAAGCCAGTCATACTCAATGCCAAGGGTGTCAAGCAGAAGATGACTCTCTGGACCAACTAGGATCAGCCAGAGTCGTCTTGGCTGTAACTGAGGGAACATAGGTTTCCTCGTCTGAAAGCTATCTGGCTTCTCAGTGGCGTGCAGCTTGGCAGCAATGTCCTGCTTCTCTTTGTCACTGAGTCTGCTACCGAAGAGAGCGAACGGCACAACCTCCTGTGTCAGGTACCACTTGTCGTTTTCAAGTTTTTGTAGCACTGCCTGAGCAATCTCTGGATCTGTTCTCTTGAACTTCATCATGTCCTTCATGAACTGCAGATCATTTGCAGGAGCATCTGAAGCAAGTGTAGATGACATCCACATGGGTGTATAGAACAGTCCTAGGAAGAGGTTGAGGCGTTCCAGCTCACAAAAGTTTCTTCATCGTACTCCAGCTGCTCAGCAAACATGAACATCTTCATAGAATACAGGTTTCTGGCCATCCACCTGGCCTGATGAATGGCTCCAGGACGACTCCAGTGAATTCCGCGGGGAGGCGTGTCTCCAAGGACGATCAGTGTAAGCTCAGCCATCTCACGGTAGTCAGCTCTAGGAGGCTTCTCCGACCTCAGGATTTCCTGTAGTATTTCCTTGCACTCTTTCTTCTTTTTATTCAACCATATTTGTCTGATGGACAGGGTTGTAGGGTTTCTGTGGTAAGATCTGTCCAAATGTCCTTGAAGTGCTGAACCAAGGATTCTCTGGGCTCTTGACCTTGCCAAACAGATTCTCCATACAGCACCAACCAGCACTTCTAGAATGTGGTGTCTGCAGGCCAGGTAGAACACCTTCCTGTCAAGCTGTTGCTCCAGAAGCTTGGCAGCTCCCCGATGTACTCCACTGTTTGCTGGCCGTTGTGTCAAACACAAGGGCAGTGATCACTCCAGTAAGCCCCCATGCCTCCAGCAAATCCATGGATGCCTCTGCCTGAGCCGTTCCTGTTGAGCTGTCTATCACTGGTACTCCCAGTAGCTTGCCTTCAGGATATGCAGGTGGTCCTGAGACAAGCACAGCCAGAGTCTCTGACGTGGTCCAGGATCACTTCCCAGGAATCTCTCTCAGCATCTTGCCATCCCAGTGGAGAGCAGCATACTTGGGAGGGTCCTCGCTAAATGCTGCCATGTACTCCTGGCTGATGTGGTACTTTGTCAGCATCCTGTTCCGTCTCGTTGTTGAGGTTGAGATGACAAACTTGTCCAGGTCAGCTCCACCAGCCTTCAATGTAGCAGAGACTAAGGCTGTCACTTGATTGTCAGACAATCCCAGACGATCAGCGGTACTGCAGATGTCAACACACTCCATGACCCTCCTGGGAAATGTGAGAGTCACAGTGTCTTGGTGATGTGAACATCCAGGACGAGGTTGTTGGTAATCCATGTCCTCTGCATTCCCTTCACTATCGGTTGGGTCAGCCCAGGTAGACACATCAGCAGCAGTCCTTCGCTGTGTGGCAGCTGAAAAATTGTAGAAATTTTGTGACAAATTCATATCTTGTTCCCCTCGCTGCTTGCTGCTGGGACCGTGACTCAAATATCTTGTCATGACCAGACATGTGGGCCTTTCTCTCTGTCTTCTGATCCTGGTAGAACCTGATGTCCTTGTCCTTCTTCTCCCTTGATAGCAGTCGGTTTCTCTCTATTTCCTGGATGGCATATGAAGCTCCTATGTCGAACAGGCTATCTAATTCCAGGACAAAGGCACTCCTTTTCCCTCCAGGGTCACCTGTTCTACCTTTATTCCTTGCTAGATTTCTATGCTTTTTGTGAAGTGTCATGAAATGCTGCGCTGCATTGTACTTGGTCATGGTCTTGATCCTAGCCATCTGCCAGAATGGGATGATAGCCTCCACTGTTTCATTGGCGAGGTCTTGATGCTTAGGATTCCCTGTATTTTCTGGCAAACTCTGGAGATGGAGGAAGTACTGGAAGGCCTGTCTGTTGGTGGGTAACTGGGAGCCACTGATGCTGGATGATGGGTAGCCGATCAGGAAGGTTTCTGTAGCAGATCTAGTAGCAGGTTGGCGTGACGCTTGTCTCTGGACTGCAGGTGGAGGTTCTGAGATGTCAACTTTGCGTCCTCGGAGCTCCTTGCTTACTGCCATAGTGAAGTTATCTTGTGAAGTATCTCTGGATTTGTTAGCAGGTTTCAACAGATCTGCAACAAACATAACAGACCATTAGATGCCATGCTAAAACCATTGTGAATTTGTGACTTGAGTGAAATAAATTATATTTAGTTTAATTTTTTTGAAAATTTGTCTGTAAATATCACATGTAATATTTCCATAAATGTTTCTATGCATTTTGATGTTTCAGTCAGCATCTAATTACTTGCTTAACCTGCTTATGCCATTTATTGGTGAAAAAATAGGCGAAAACAAACATCAAAATGCTCCGAAACTGGCGTTTCAGAAAACGTGTATAGAATAGAACTTCATGCTTCATGAGGCAAAGGTTTCTGACATTTTGGCTTATAATGGTTGTAATTTTCGACTTTTCCAGGTCAAAAAGCATTGGAAACCGTGCAGGAGGGTATAAAAATAGGAAAAAATTGTTTTCTGAACAGGTCTAACCCGTGGTGTTTACATACAATATTGATGTGACATGTCCTGCGCTCACAGTGCTAAGTGTCGTCTCTACGGCATTTTGTTTTACTTTACCGGGGCCAGCGAGACATACGTCTCTGTCTATAGGTGCATCATGAACCGCCACTGGAACACGTATCGCCATCCGATCGGGAACTTCATGATCACCGACAATCGTGGCGTTCGCGTGTTTCCAGCCAGCAGTGAGATTCACGCGAACGTAAGAAACATGAATTGAGGGAACTACATAGAAAGTCGATGTTCCTCGCTTATTGCCTCTCTTCCCTATTTGAGTGGTTTGACACATTGAGGAACCAGAGACATGGGAGAATCCAACGCCTTCAATTGCTTCTCTTTAAAGGTTATTACATTTCTGTCGGGATCTATCCCAATTCGATTAGACTTCATCGTAGCTATCTAGCCCCAACAACCCACCTACAGGGAGCTGAAAGTTGGATGCTACATAGAACTCCATACGAACCAGAGGAATCCCTTTGTTCAGGTTAATAGGTAAGATCACTGTTCCCTTTCTGTGCCGAGTGTATATGCAAACACCTGTATCCCGTAGCACATTTATTCATCCAAATCGCTTCGATCTGCAAGCATAAGGTATGGACTAACAAGCAGCGAGATAAACCCGAAAAACAACGAACAAGAAAGAATCACTAGTAAAGATCCCCCCAAAAAAACAAAAGACCAAAACCCCTTAAAGTACTGCCTCTAAAACTCAAAACCAAAAGCACCTATATTAGTACACAAATAAAATTTAACAAGTCCAAAAAAAAAAAGAAAAAATGGGCACAGAAAATAAAACAAATATCCCCAAACACTAGCCCTCCGTTTGCACGAATCCCTCGGGGGTCGAACAGCCAGTATCCTTTCGCACAAAGGAAATCCAGAATTTGGGAAAGGGGCGGGAGAATTCACAAGCCGTCCACCACCTTAGTCCTTTTCCCAAAAACCCAGATTTTAGGTGAACCCATTCCTCGACCCCCGCCCAAAAGGTCAAGTGTTCCAATAATACCCACGAAACTGACAGGGAAAAAACGCGAGCCCCAAAGCTCCTCGAAAACAAAGACGATGAATAATTCACCTACTGATACACTCCTTTTTAAACAACCCAAAAAAATACAACGAAAATGTCAATTGCGCCCTAATGCAAAATACAATAAAATTTACAAAACAATGCAAAACCCTGCCAAAACACAATATAACACAAATAATAATAATTTAACTTATTAAACAATATAATAATAGTTTACACCAAATAAAACCTTGGGGGTTTATCCAAAATATAAAAAAAAAAGAAAAGTCTAAAACGCATCACTATGCTCTTCCCCAGGGAAACAGCACAACAAGTCTGTGAAAGAGCAAAAAAATTTTGTTTGCTTCCCCCCCCTAATGACCCAGGTCTTGATATTTGTACCTTAAAATTAAAATTCCACAACGCCCTCACGGCCCGGGGGTTTCTTTTATGACTTGAGACAATTTCCCCACGCCCCTGACGCGTTGCTATCTGAACAAAATATATCCCGACTTTGACATTTTCTTTAAGGAGCCATTCGTACGCAATAGTCCTGGGAAGTAATCGGTAACGCGAGAAAAGGGTTAAAAATTTTTACTCAGATTGACGAAGAGTTTACGTTGAGTGAGGGGGGGGGAAAGAATATATAAATGTCGAGAAATAAAGCTCGAATTTTCCTTTACTCCTCGTTCTTAATCACAGATAAGTTTCCGACAATACTTTTTTGCTGTGATCGCTGGGACGTCAGGGGGAAAGGCGAAAAAGGGGGGAAGGTGGCCAATTAAACCCCTCTTGCCACGTCTCCAGTGGTAGCCCCTGTGGGGAGTTTTGTTATCAAACCCCTTTTATTAAAGGTATGTGCGGGAAGTGTATGGGGGGGATGTAGAGGGGATTGATTATTATCGTTATAGCAAGAGCATTCAAGCTATATGTTTTTTATAGGGTTTTGGAGGTGGTGGAGCTGACGGTGTGAGCAGTGGGGGAGCTGGCGGTTGAGGGAGCTGAGGGATGACCGGGACAACCAATGGGTAAGCTAAGGCATGTTTCATACGGGATGTGTGTGTATAGTACTTTACACAGGATCAGGTGACGGGAAGTTACACAGTGAAGTGGGGTGAAGGAGTTTTTGGTTTTTGGGTTTTTAAACACGAGTTGAGAGTCGCTCTGTCGTTGTTCACATATTACAGTTATTTTTGTTAAACCTTAGGTTAAGTAGGGAAGTGAATACGGGCCAATCATTTGGTGAAAATATATGAAACGTTAACGATTTTTTATTCAGACCAGTAATATCAAAATTTTCCAATTTCTTTTTTTTATTTTTCCCACCATTGTGGGTGGGGGCAGCGTAAAAAGCCAGGTTTGTGGCCCCCTTGATTTAAACATAAAGTAAAAGGGGGGGCGTACAAAATGGTGGCAGCTGGTTTGATCCATTTAAAGGGTTTTCCTGTACCCACGCCCCACGCGAAAACAAATTCCTTTTTTTTTTTCAAGTGCCGTGCCAGTGATCACACCATTACAGAGTAGCGTTATTGGATGGCGGGTCCCTCAGACCGTGGAAGTAGATGACCTAACGTAACAGAAAAAATTTATAGAGCGCCCAGGAGGCAAGATTAGAATTTTTTTTTCAGACGATAGATTAAACGGAATATTGCAGAAAAAAAATTTGAAAAGTTGTCACCCTAGGGTTTAGGCAGTAATGATATCAAAGAAGCAGAAAGGTGGGAGACATTAAAAAATAAGGGAAAGGTAGTGAAACATAAGCAACGTGCCGATGTGGATAAAGGGTTTGTATGATAAGGGGGAGTTTAGCAAGAAACTACGAAAAATAGTAAAGCAATAAACCAAGTTGAACAAGAAACAATCAGTATAGGAAATTTAAACTTTAAACGCCAAAAAATAGCACAAGACTTAGCGCACGATGGAGTGCACTTTAAAAGGACGGGCAGGGGTTTATATATGAAAGCTTAAATTTAAACATGCACAAAATATCAGGCATGGGTGCAGGCGGCTTTAGGAGGACCCGGGTTACCCACCTTAAGAAATAATGATAAGTTATGTCAGTGTTGAGGTTTTTAGGAGCCCCGGGAAGTAAAAAGCTTTGAGGGGGTGTGGCGTAATAGCCACCGTAAAAAGCCCAACACTAGACCTAGGTTAGTGAACACTGTTAGTAATAGGAGCATTAGACTTTTTTTTAAGATGGAGGTTTTATTTATTTTTCCCTAGAGAATTGGAGGATTTCCTCCCGAAGGGGGCAAAAAGGGGATGGAGAAAAAGAAGGAGGAAGTAGAACACCCAAAAAAGACGATACCAGTCCAGGGAAAATCGAGCGGTTTAAGGGATGAGCAGTTTGAACAAGAAGTGGAAAGGGAAAGAAAGAGGGCGTTGAGTTATTTTTTGGAATAAGGGAGAGGAGAAGGAATCAGGAAAAACCCGTGGGTTTGATAAAAACCTAGAGATATACGAATGCAAACCCAGTTTATTTGAGGGAATCGAAGCCGAGGGAAGGTTGAAATTTTCCTTCCCAAGTAGAAAGTTGTCAGGGATTTGGAGGAGAAAAAGAGGACCTTAGGGGAAAGAGTGGACCCGCAGTTAGCATTATTTTATTGCATTATAGCATCACATCAGACCCCTTTGTCCTCTTATTATATACATTTCATTGTTACCCCAATTTTGTTGGAACTCGTTCATTGTTTTGGGTGATTGGCCAGATATTTTGGGTAATGACATGAAGGGGCCCCCTTTCCCACAGGAATCTTTTCCCTAATCTAAGGGCGGCAGGTCTAGTAACCATGCGTGGTTTCAAATAGTCAAAACCCCCACCATCACTAGGGTTTGTTTTTTTGGATTTCTGACAATTCGTGGAACAATGTTGAACCCATAATTTTCCCTTTTGAATCTGTGAGCGTACAATATGAAGAAAATAGGGAAAACCGATTTGAAACCCAGTCAATTTCTTCTCAATGGTTTTCGTAGTCTTTGGTAATATCACCACGAGTTCTAAACGCGGAATCGTTATTGACGTGAGGTGCTATCCTTTTCTGCGGAAAATTTGGTGACAGCGAAACCCGCCCTTTCAACTCCCACCAACATACGAAAGGGGCCATATGCTAGAGAACCACCATCCGAAAACATGACGAGTGTAGGGTTCCTGTACCCTCTCGGGGGTTTCAAAATCTCGGAATTTAAATACTCTTATGTCAAAAAAGTCCCCAAAAATAATTTTCCACGTTCAGTAGTCCCCTGGGAAAGTGGTTCGTCCCCCCCTATCGCCCCCTTGATCACTTCCGCGCTGGTCCGACCTAACTGAGGGTTTCTTACATTATTTTAGCCTTAGAGTTACAGGTAATCCCAAGTACGGGTCGAAAAAATTGAAGATATTGGCTTAATAACCTAGCGTAAAGGGTTTTAAGGGAAGCTTTTTTCCAAGTCCTCAGGTCATGTCGGCTCATTTGTATTTCCTCATTTACGAGAAAAGTTTATTAATCTATATTGGAAAAGGTTTTTAGGCTCCCAGGAAACCCCAAATCTTCTCTCACGGGGGGGGGGGGGGGGGTCCGAATATTCACACTATCGTTGATATTTCATCAAAAACCCAGTTTTTTATGTGGAATCCCCCATGTTTTGAACTGTCCCCACGTTTCTATATCTCCAATAACCCCTTCTCCATTTCGTGAGAAGAGATGTCATCACAAAAGAGCCCCTTTTTTTGATTTGTTTCCCCCTTGGGAAACTCATTTTTATACATTTTTTTCCTTTTTTCCTCTTGAGGTGGAAATAGTCCACTAATTTGTCTCGCATGTAACGGATGTTAGTAAAAAAAATGTCAGGTTCCTTTTCGGTTTCATACCCGCCATACAAATCTATGAGTGTGCTGGCGATGTTCCCCAGTTCACAGAAGGGTACTTTTTCCCAATTCTCCGGGCGGGTCCCGATCTGTCTGAATCTAAGTAACACTCCACAAAGTTTGTTAACAAACATCCAACCTTACCCCAACAGTCATTCAAAACGTCCAGGATTTTGGTGATAAATTTAAAAACAATGCGGAGGGGTTGGACGTGGACCCCCGGTTTTAAGATTTCGTGGTGATGAAGGAGTGAAGGGCCCTTTTATGAAATTTTTTCCCTCCTTACTGAGTTCCCCCGAAACGTCCCTATTTTTCATATCTTTCAATTTCACGGGATATTTTGTGTTAATCGGGCCCCAGTTTTTTAGCCAAACCCTCGGAATTCATCGGGCAATAGCCCCTCACTTTTTTTTTAAACCCTTCGGGACCCTTTAGCCAGGATAATTAGCACCCATTTTCCTTTTTCTAAAAAATTTATATTTTAATCCTTTTTCAATCAAGGCTAAATTCTTTTTATCCTCTACTATTTTCTGTTTCTGGACAGTTTCTACATAAAACACTTGGGACTTTTTGGCTTGCATTTGTTCCATGTTTTCCATAGTAAAGTTTTCATCCAACTTTTTTTTTTACTCTCCTTTACATAACAATAAGACCCATTTGGGGGGGGAATTGCCCCGCGATATGTTGGGCCCTATGGAAATAGGGACAAACAGTACCCAATTGGGGGAATGAGGGGGGGACCCCAACGTATCCAGTATCCAAAGGTCCTTAACAACTGAATTACCCCTTTTTGCACCACCTGGTAAGAGTCACAAAATAAAAGGCAATCAGAATGTAAATATGCCCCGCAGGCCCCCTTACGTTTCAGCTGAGTCCCTTCAAACACGAGCTAACAGATATTTCAAGTTTAAAAAAATTTGTTTAAATTTATCAATTCCTATTTCCCTTAATTCCAAATATGTTACCATCATTTTCCCAAGAGGAATTTCATATTCCCTTTTTAAGAAAATTCCTTGGGATTTCCGATCTTTACCTCTATAGTGATATTTCTCCCCTTTTTGCCAAGTTTGGCCCTTTGATGGGGTATAAGGGAAATTGAGCCGAATATACGAATTGACAAGGCGCCCCCCCCGCAATTTTTTTACCATCGCTAATAAAGTCCTGTTCTCCTTACAGCTATAGTGTTTAACGGTCATAGTTTGCTCAAGGATATGCAGTAAAGGAGATGGGAAACTTGTTTCATGCCCCCGCCCTTGATTTTCACCCCGCACTGTGTAAAACCACAGTTTTGTGTGTGACTACCTTCAATACAATTTAAAAAATAACCCCTGGATTTGACGCCCCAAGCCTGCTGCATTTTTTAATGCCAGAATCCGTAATTGTATATATTGGTCCATCATATTATGCAGCCAGATTTTGTATCCATAGATTGGTTTCCTGTGCGATTTTCCTCACACCTCAGTCAAAAAGTATATAGTTTCTAAATTCCCGGTTTGATTTGGGTTTTTTGGATATTTTAATATGCCACAAATTATGATACTTTTTTCCTCCCGAAACACCCCCTTAAATATTTCATTTTTAGTGACAGACTACACCTAACTAAAAGTCCATGTATTTTAGAGCTTTTTTCTCTCAATGGAATTCCAACAATTGGGGAACAGGTTGTCAGTTAGAGATAGTTCACCCGATTTTTATGACCCATCTCTTTTTTGTAACCCCCGGGAATTTTCTCTCCATGCTCCGGCATGAGCAGTTTCATTTCCTGAGGTTTTTTCTTTTTTAAACCAACCAACACTGCTCCACCTTTTCCCGCCATTTTGATGAAAACCTTTTTTTGTTCCTTTACTCAATGACTTTTAGTGCTTTCAATTTTTTAATCACCAACAAAGATTTTTCCCGGGACTACAAAATTTATCATCAAGAGCTTTAAAAATTGAGTGTAGTCGTTATCGCACCCCCCTATGCACTTTAGAGCGTCGTACTGATACACGTTTTTAATGCAAAGGGGGGCCTTTCCATAATGCTTTTCAGAGAGATAAAAACGTCTTTAAAGCCGGAAATCTCTTATATCTCCAGTAAATTTTTTTGGGGTTCTAATGCCCCTTTTTTTTGATTCATTTTACTCTCACTTTCCTTGCACTTTTCCGTCTGTAAATTTTTCTAAACAATCCTTCACATCATATTTTAACCAGAGAATACTGTTTCCCCCTCCTCTATTTCACTTTATAGTCGCACACCATACCTATGAATAGTCTCTAACTCCTTAAAAAGGGGTCATCCCTCACCCTAAGTTTTCCCTTTCCCATTTTAATAGGTCCCGCCCATAAAACAATTTGTAAAACATGTCAGCTTCCGTGTAACCCCGCCTTTGTAATCCCCCCGTTTTTTGCGAAGGGCCCCCAGTGCTCATCTAAGTCCCCGTCATCTCGTCGGGGGGTTTTCGAAGTTTTCCGAGGTATAGCAAAACCTGATCCGTAGCAATTTACTCATCCAAATCGCTGCGATCTGCAAGCATAAGGTATGACTAACAAAGCAGTCGAGATCACCGAACACAACACGTTAACAAGTATGAATCACTAGTAAAAGATCCACACATTGAATAAATAGACCATAAATTAAACGTCACGTGGCCTCATGAACTCACATATACCACAAGCACCTATACTTAGTAAACCAACTAAAATAACAAGTCCAAGAAAACAATAAGAATTAATAAGGCCACAGCTCCAAATGAACAAAATCACAACACTAGCTCCTCTGTCGATTTGCATGTAAAATGAATACCTCGGCGGTCGGTAACAGCCAAGTACTCCTTCGTCACTAAGAAAATCATGAAGTTAGGAAGGGGGCGTAGAGGACACCCACAAGTCCTTGTCTACACCGCCTTATGTCCGTTTCCACCAAAACCCGATGTTAAGATGTGAAACTCACACTCTCCTTCGGACAACAGGCCAGGTCAAGTGTTCCAATAATAGCCACGTCACTAGACACGACGAACGCGATGCACCAAGCTCCTCGCAAACAAAGACGATGAATAATATCACCTACTGATACACTTTTTTTTCAAAGATGAACCTGTGACCCCCTTTACATTCAAATTACTCTGGCGTAACGGCCACCGACCACCATATGCGCTCCTCTTGGGAGCCTGATAAGACTCTTCAGAGACAACATTGACAGTAGTTCCAGTGTCCACAGCCAGGGAAATATTTTGATGGCTTACCTTCCTGGGAATTGCCATTATATTTTTATGTTGGCAGGCAGCCACAATATTTTGGTAAATCGACAACTCCGCTGCGCCTACACGAGGAAAGTCTCCCTCACGGGTATGTTGAATTAACCTGGATGGTGCGTCGAGGCTCGCATGTCTTCCCCCGATGACTTACCTCTCCCAGCAGCCCACCTTCGCTCATTTTCTACGCGAAACCACTGTATCTGGAAGCATCGGTCAGTACTGTGATTATACGTACCGTGAATCGAGTAGTAGTAGGAAACCCTATATATCCTGTACTTTTGCTGCTATCACCTCCCCAAGAAGGAAAAGGCAGGTTTAAGCCTGATAAGAGGGATTCCCTCGGAGCCGTGGGTGGTGTTTGTAGTTTGGTTGTCACCCACTGGCGATGCCTTTCGCAAATCTGCGCGCCTGCGGAGGTATTCTTTTCAATATGTCCTACCTTGTTGCAGTAGGAGCAAATCATTGCCCTTTTCGCAGCTGCCACTGCATAATAAGGCTAAGAGGTGTTATTCTCCGGTGTCGGATCAGGAATATTTACTCTAGCTACTGCAGCTGTGAAAGTCGTAAATTGTTCCGTCGCCATAAACTTGCCGTCTAAGGCTGTTATGAAATCAACTAACTTTTCCTTAGGATGGAAGAGCAAAGAAAGAGCTAATCATCGCACCTTTCCCTGGACATGTAGCATATATAACAAAAGTTCAAGAAATTTGGACATATTATCCATACTAACTTCTTATCGTTACACCAATTTGCCTCCGTTAATATTTGTATACATCCCTCTGTTAACATATCTGACGTAATATATCCATCCCATACAGTTTACGACGACAAATGAGTTATTATAGACTCCGTCACATGACTTACCTGTTTCACAACGGTGGTCACAGCCCCATCACTGAAAAGTCTAGAAAACTATCCCTGAATTTCCCCGCTGTGGGGAGTCACCTTGTCGTGGTGGCGGGGCTTGAAGCGTGGTCGACGGCGCCACCTCCTCTGGCGGCCTGCCTGCCATTGTTGGGTTCGGTGGCCGTCGGCCTCGTGGACCAAGCGCTCCCCCTTCGTCACTGGGAGGTGGAGCCTTCCGGTGATGTCGTCTTTATGCTTCCTCCCCCTTTCTCTCCTTTCTTAGGGCGATTCTAGGCCCGGTGAGACCCTTCTCTTCCGTCTCACGCTTCTTCTTCCTTTTATACTTCATGCTCCGCTCCCCACGTGTTTGCCGTGCGTGGCATCCTGTATATTCCCCACACGCCCCTCTATCTGGAAGTTTGATTCCACCGGGGGGCGGGTTGTATTTCCCTTCGGTGGGCAACACGCTTTTTTTGGGTAGGGGGGGGGGGTTTAGAGGGTTTTTTCCAGGGGCGGCCCCGCTGATCAATCGTGGTTCATTTTTTTGGGGCTAGGGCCCAAAGCGGGGGTTGCCGGGTTGGGCACCGCATGGGTTCCCGGGGGGGGCTGCCCCACAAAAGGAAACTTCCCTCTACCCCGGGACCCTGTTGGTGAGGCCCCTTTCCCCAACAGCCAGCTTCCCCTCGGTTGGGCCCCGGGGGTTTTTGGGTGGGGGGGCGGGGGGAAGTGAAGTAATTTTGTTTATGTTAATACTAAAGTTTTAAACCCCCGGGCCCCCTGCCTCTCTCCCAAAGCCCCGCTTGTCCTGGGACTTCCCCCCATTGAATCCTCTCACTTCCCAAACCGGCCCCTTTTCCCAGGCCCGACGGGGCAAAGGGGGGCAGCCCCCCTTTCCCCTCCCCCTCCCCCGGGCGGGCGGTCCCCGCTTTAAAGGGACGCAGAAAAGGGATTTGGGGAGCGGCCTGGCCCTGGGGCCTTCTACTTTGGACACCTTGTTTTCTGTCCCCGTGTCCCGGGGGGCCTTTGGGTAAATCCCGGAGAAAATTACTATTTTTTCCCAAGGGGCTTAGGGTGTTTTTTCGCCGCTTTTCCGCCCTTTTTTTTTGGGGTGACAAGGGACTCAAATAGGTGTTTACTAATTTTGCTGCGGCAGATAATGTTTCCCTTTTGCTTATGGGGAAACCACAAAAGGGAAATTTGGAGCGAAAACATTACAGACCCAAAACTCATTCGCTCCGTAAATGTTGGAGACGGCCCTGATGACTACACCCCCAACACTTTTGAGAAAACTACTACATCTACTCCCCTGTCCCCAAAACCCCAACCCCTATTTTGGTACTTGGCGTATTATAAGGAGAGTTTTTGGAAATTTTTTTTCCTTTGGGGCGGCGCGGTTTTTGGGAGAAAAAAATTTGGGAAAATAAACCCCGGGAAGGCCACCTGAAAGGGTAGGGGCATGGGGGTTCTAATCCACCCAAGGACCTACTCAGGCTCGGATGCCCCTTCCACATGCCCATCAACCCAAAGAAAAGCTTTTTTTGATACCATAAAACCTCATCCAAAATTCAAATTACCAGAAAAGGCGTAGTCACAACACAATTTCTTTGAGTTTTTCGGGGGCAGAAATACAAAACATGTCCCGGGAAAGAGTTCAACAGGTTAAAAGGGTCAGGGGAAAAGAAAAAACATGTCATTACCCCTTTTTTTTCAGGATCAAGTCTCCCCCGATTCCATCGGGGATCGGTCCCCCAGTCTCAAAAGATAAAAGCCT
Source organism: Chionoecetes opilio (assembly GCA_016584305.1). Classification (NCBI taxonomy): domain Eukaryota; kingdom Metazoa; phylum Arthropoda; class Malacostraca; order Decapoda; family Majidae; genus Chionoecetes; species Chionoecetes opilio. Next base: position 78,691 of record JACEEZ010005922.1, read on the forward strand.
TTATCGACCGCCCAAATGCAGTGCTATGGGGGCTACAGTTTTGGGGCCCCATGGAAAAAAAAATTTTTTAAATCCCCCCCTCGCTGTGGTCGATGCTCGCTTTGGGGGCCCACCCACATTTGACTTTTTAACGCCCAACCCCTCCCTCTGTTTCCCACTCCCCGTTTTGATCACCCCCCCGGTTTTTTCCCCCAGTGTGGGACTTATAAATTAAAGAAGACACCCTTTATTTGGCCAACCCCAAAAATTTTAATCGTTTTTGGGAGCGCCAGAAGAGAATTTTTCCCACAGACAAGCAGGGGGGGGAGGAAGCGGGACCTACGCCCCCGGGCGATGGCTGTTTTGCTTCTTCAAAGACCCCAAAATCAGCCCCTGCATTTTCCACCACCAATTCTTTTAAAACCTAACCCACAAATTCCCAATGAAGAAAAGTTTTTTTGCTATTTCCCCGTTTTGTTCTGGGGGAGTCTGCTGACTCCCTCAAAATGACCTCCAACCCCCTCTCGTGTAGTGCTGCCGCACACGGGAAAAAATGAAAATAGTGACCCTCCTCAAAAGGGGCCCCCAAAAAACCCATCCTAATAAAGGTCCCCGAAAGCAAAACCTCCCCATTCCAATGATCCTTAATTTCGGGGGCCCTTCCCTCCGGTTTAAAATACCCAATTGCTGGGGCGGGGAGGGGATGGATTTGGGGTACAATCACCTACGGGGAATAGGTGTGGGAGTACGGAGGGTGACCCCTTTAATACACGGGCCCCTTTTTACCACCCCGGGAAGCGGCTAGCGACCAGTTTCAAAAACCACCTAAATTGGCAAAGGTGTCTCAAAAACTTTTTAAACAAACAAGTTTGATAGCCATCCCTGTAAAGAAATCTTCAAGACCCTCGTCGGGAGCTATCAGAAAACCTGAAGGGGTTAAATCTTCTGTCAAAAATCTGCATCTTTGGTGGGAATACGGTCTCTACTACTGCCGCGGGCCCCTCTTTGAGAACCCGTTTAAACTCGCCGGTGTACCAAGCGCCAACTGACACTGGGAATGTACAAAAAAAGTATTTACCTCTTCTACAACCCAGAAAAAAGTGCGGGGCTTTAAAATGGCGCAGCGTCTAAAAGCCGAAAGGGCCCTTCTCCCATCATCTTCACGCACGAATAACATCTTCAACCTCCAAGGGAAATTTTTCCCCCCCCGGGGATTACGTAAAAATTTGGGGGAGGAACTAGCCCTTCTCATCAACTTTTTTGGAAAACCCCAAAATTATCTTTTTTCAAAAAACAATGTAGGGCAGGGAAGGTGTCTTTTGCCCGACTTTTTTTTATACCTGCCCACCCACCCCCGGGTCCAGCAGGTGGGGGGTTTTGGGTGGTTGGGGCCCTTTTAAACCCATCGTGGGGATGCCCCCTTTAAATTTTGGGCCCACCCCGCTGAAATCACCCTTTGCGGGTTTAAGCGGTCTTTCCATTTTTCACAAGCCCCTACACTGTCTCCCTCAATATATCTCCCCCAAAAATTGGAGGGACATACCTCTCCAAGATTTTTAGGATCTTATCCCCACTTCCCCGTCCTTTTTTTTTTTCCTTTGGAGCCCGGGAATGGGCGGCATTTTCTGGGGGAAAATTCCACCAAAAATCGTCGCGGTGATTCTCTCGTAACTCTTAAGTGGCAAAAAAATTAAATTTAAAATTAAAACCCGGGGAAAACCAACATTTTCCATTCGCAAGGGGGAAACTTTTGACGCATTGCCCCTGTCACTCTGCATTCCACTGTCCCCTCACTTCTCATGGGAGGGGGCCCGGGGGATTCCCCCCCTTCGGGAAAGGGGAACCTTACCCCATACTATTTAAAAGCAGTGTCCTCCCCCCCTTCCCAATGTCCCCCAAAAGGGTCCCTCTCTCGTGCAGACTGGGGGGTTTTTCAAAAGGCTTGTTTTTTTTTGAACATCATATAGATATTTTTCCCAACAATAGAGGGAGCCGTGGGATTATTTTGTGTCTCAAATTCCAAGGGGGGGGGGGGCGCCTCGCACACCCCCCGGCACATCGGGATCTTTCTCTCGCCCCCCCTTTTTTCCGTGGGGGACTCAGGCTGTACGGCGCGAGGATCCCCCCCGCCGTGCTGAACCCCAATACATTTCGGGGGCCAATTTTCAGAAAGACCTAAAAATATTTTTTTCCACGGGTTTAAAAGGCTAGATACAGACGGGTTATGAAAAAGTCCCCGCCCACTCCTTTTTGGGGGGCTTATAAAATTTACGATCTGTGCTCTACCCCGGTGCCCAAAGGGTTTTGGAAAAGAGTGGGGAAAAATGAAGGGGAAGTTTATCCCACCCCTCCCCTCCATTTTCAAATCGTTAATGGAGCCCCCTGTGGCAGCCCCCTTTGACTTTTGCAGAGGAATTTTTTTTCTCATTTTTGTCATTTGCGCAGACAGACCTTGCGTCTCCAAAGGGGCTAGGGAAAAGACTCCCGCCCAAGAACAGAGAGGCATAGATTTTTCATCCAAAAGGGGGGGAATTTTTAAAATTTCTTTTTACATCTCGTAGCTAGTAAAGCCATAAAGGGTTTGCGCTGAAAACCCCCCCCCAGGCCAAATATGTCCATATGCGATGCTCTGCCCTCTAAGAGATGAGGGCCCCGATTTTTTTTGTTGAGCATCTATAAAAGGATCCCGGATTGAAGGAACCTTCCCAAGTAGCTGGGGTGTGGGGGGTGGTGATCCCGATCCCCAAACCGGGAAAGGGCAAATTTCCCACCGCGATTATCCCGGGCCCCTATCCCCCAAATTCTTTTGTGTGTAAGTTATTCGAAAAAATTTGGGAAATAGCGCTTGTATGGTTTTTTGGGAAGGGGAAATTTTTCTCCCGTTTTCCCGTGTGGATTCCGTAAGGGATCACTCCTACGGGAAACGCTTATTTCCTTAAAAGGGCCCTCCATATGCGGGGCATTTGCCTCTCGACAACCAAAAAAAGGGACCATATTTTTCGGGGGCCTTGAAAAGGCTTCGACACGGCTTGGGGGACCGGTATATTGCAATCTCTGTATTAGTTTGGGCTAGGAAAGGGCTTTTGCCTGTGTTTCCCCCAGATTTTCCTGCCAACCGGGTTTTTTTAAGTTCGAGTTGGCAACTACTGTCTTCTGAACCACCCCCTTTCCGGGGGCCCTCCCCCAAGGGAGCGCTTTAGTGTAGCTCTGTTCGCTGTGGCCCTCAAAGGTATTGTTGATGTACTGCCCCGAGGGGATTGTTAGTACTTTAAAACGTGGATGATTTACAATTTTTTTTGCTGCTTCCAGGGTGTCGGTTTGCCCGAGAGAAGACTTCAAATTGCTATTTTATAAAGTTTGTTAAAGGACGACGAAACGTGGCTTTCCGGGTTTTTTCCAACGAAGAAATGTAGCGGTTTATTTTTGGGGGGGAACCCGTGGGAAATTTATCCCGACCCAGACCTACATCTTTTTCGGGGAAAAGAATTAAACCCTGTAGGGAAAAAACCCCCCGGTTTTTTTTGGACTCATTTTTGACAATAAACTGGGCTTGGGTTTCCCACCTTCGTGCTCTCAAAACTGACGGGCTCCGGACCATGGATCTACTGAAAATTTCCCCTCGCCACCCGCTGGGGGGGGGATCGAGCTTTCAAATCCTGTATCTTCACCGCTTTACTTATCCTTTCGAAGCTTGAATATTTAAAGTGAATTTTACTCCCCCTGCCACACCCACCGGGGCTGCGGGGGGCTGGTTCGGTTTCATCATGTTGGGGTCCTCTGGCATCCGTCTGGTTCAGGTCTTCTCCCCCCCAGTCTATTGGTGGGTCTGGGGTCCCCCATTAGATCTTCAAGCCAGTCCCTTTCCCGTTTTTAAAATGTGGTATCGCCTCCAACGCCTCCCTGACTCAAAGCTTGGGCCCTCTGGGGGCTTGTGATTCAGGATCGCAACTTTACCCTGGGGCGAAGAAACTTTACCAAACCCCTTGGTTTTTCCAAATTTCACTATTAAAGGAGACGCTATCCTTCCCTGCTTTTCGGATTTTCCCGCTAGGGGTACGGCAAATCCGGGGCCCTGGCCCTTTTCCCAGAATTTTCCTTTTTCCAAAAACCTTCCGCTCCCCAAAAAGGGGCCTTTTTCCTCCTCAGGCTGAGCGTGCCCAGTTTTTAAAACCCCTTTTGCACACATCCCGAGTTCGGTCCCTGTTTTTACTGATGGTTTTTCCCAAAACAGAAAGAAGGGGTTGGATCGGGGGTCGTTTTTCCCTCGTTTTAAAAAAGGCGTTAGGGGCCCTTTCCCCGTGGGTTTTATCTGTTTTTTAAAGGCTGAAATAAATGCTTTTTATTGCTCTCATGATTATTTTTACCCTTCCGGATGTTTTCTTTACAATTTTTTTGTGATTCTTTAGTGCTCTTCAATCACTTGTAAATTTTTTTCTTTTTCCCCCCTCCGCTTTGGGCAATGCCCTCCTGGAATGGGTTTAATCTGCTCAAGAGGCGAGGCCGGACGGGTCAGCTTTTTTTTTGGGACCGGCCCCAGTTTGGTGTTGCCCCTTTTGAGGGAAACTGATGCCTTGGGGAAAAGCTGCAGCCCAGAAGACCACTCTACAAAATTTTGCAGGCCGGGTACGGACCTCGCTCGGCAATCCATAATTTAAATTCCAACAGTTTTGGGAAAAAAAACGTTTGATTACCTTTTAGGCAAAAAAACTGCGGGACCATCCGCCAAAGTTATCGGGACTGGGCTACTGGGGGTCTCCCCCCCGGAGAATTTGGGGGCTGCCCCCTTTGGCCCCATTGCGTATTTTTCACACTTTTATATCTCTGGTTTTCCCCATGGAGGGGGGCCACCCTCCTTACTGGGGGATGATTGTTTTTGGGCCCCTTAACCCGTGGGGGGCACTTGCTGGTCGGTGTCCCAGTCCCTTGGGGGCCCACGTGTCAATTTTTGGGCCCGGTGTCGCGGGTCGGGGCGGGGGCTTACCGTCTCCCCTGGCATTGGGAGAGAGTTTTTCTCTTTCCGGGGCTGAAGTCCTACTTTTTTTGAGAAAGGGTGGCCTTCTCAAAAAGTTTATGATGTTTTTTTTAAAATTAAATTTTTATTGTTTTTAATGTAAATTTTTTTCTTTTTTGTTTTTTCCCTAAATTTTAATATTTTTTTCATCCTTTTAAATTTTTTTTTTTTTTAGTTTTCTTTTCCTGTATCTTTTTTTAAAACAGGCGTCAATAAACCCCCCATTGCGGCGCCTTAAAACTATAATCAATCAATCCCTTTTCCCCCAATTTTTCATAATCTTGCCCAATTTTGGGGGGGGGGAAAAAAGCTGTGTTCCGCCCTTTTTATGTTTTGGGTCTAGGGTCCAGGTTGCAGTCTGGATCGGAAAGAAAACTAAATTTTTCTTCTGGCCTGTATACCCTCGGGGTTTACTCTAACCTCCCCTACAGATGATAAACGAAAGGGAAAACTATAATCTTCCTCATCTCCACTAAATGGGCGCACGGATGGCTCTATGGTAACACCTTCAGTGAAGTCGGAAATACAGTCCCAGTGTTAGATGGTACGGCTTGAGAGTGAGTCGCCATGGTATGAGTTGTAACAGCTGTTAGAAGAGTACTGTTAATGTCAGTAATAGTAGGTTAAATAGTAGTAGCAGTAGTAGTAGTAGTAGCAGACACAACAGTTATCGTAGAATACTGCTTACCCCTCTCAGTGAAAGTTTATTTAAGTCTGGCGTTAAAGAATATACGAGTTATCCCGCCAGTAAACTTGATTCTTCTAAATCCATTGCTTGGTGACTAAAATAACGTAATAAGGTCAATTTTATATATCAATAATTTACATATCAATTATATATATCAATAATTTTGCTTTCATCTTCACATTCAAGGCATTTGCTCGTGCCCTTCAATCTACAATTTGTTTTAATCATACATAATGTTTTTACCTTTTGGGGGTAAGAACAAGAATAAGAAAAGCATGGAAATTAATTGCTTTTCCCAAAAAGACGTTTGAAAAAAATATATTAGTAAATTTTAATACGACTCTCATCATCGAGGTCAATAGTGATCCTGTATTATACTGCTTAATTCATACGTATAAGTCAAAAACATTACAAAATATTCATTTAGAGGTCATGGTAAATGAAATACCGTACTGCTTATTAAAACACTTGTTGATACACACAGGCGACACTCCCATATAATAATAATAATGCCTACTCTCTCTCTTCTAATGAACACTGTTGACTGAGGTTACATGTCAATTGGTACTGAGGCGATTAGTAATGAAGTCAAATGATCCCCAAGACAATTTCGATCTCAAGTCATATGAGAC
>JACEEZ010005922.1:90000-95000 GCA_016584305.1 Chionoecetes opilio
ATGCAGAAGAAAAATTGTTATAGATGTTATTTGCTAGATGCCAGAAGTCACGAGAGGAATTTTATTCAGAAAGATTTTGACATATTTTATGAATAATATAATATATATATATTATATATATATATTATATATAATTATGTGTGTGTGTGTGTATGTGTTTGTGTGTATTCATCTAGTTGTATTTTACAGGGCCAGAGCAACACTCGTATGGCCCCGTCTCCATATCAACATTTATTTTTCTCATTCATCTTTTTTTTAGTGTTGGCCGAAGCCACCACCCCGGTAGGCGGGTCACAAACCCCCGGCTAACACCCGGTACCCATTCACTGCAGGGTGGACAGGGGCTCGGGTTTTAAGAAGACCGCCCGTCTGTTTTCGCTCCGCCCGGGGATCGATCCCGGGACTTCTCGGATGTGAGCCGAACGTGCTAACCCTTACACTACAGAGTTGTGTGTGTGTATGTGTGTGTGTAAGATGAGGATGGAGGGAAGGGGAGGGAGTAGGAAGAAAGGGTTAGGTCATGGTGAGACCCTCTCATCCCCCGTCTTTCTACCTCCTTCTTCCTCCTGTATGAACATACACACACACACACACACACACACACACACACACACACACACACACACACACACACACACACCGCACGATGGTCAGGTTGATAACGTTCTGGTCTCTCACTCTGTGGGTAGGTGGTTCGAATCCTCGTGCTCCCGGGGATTTTTCACTTGACAAATTCGGGCGGATACTGTCCCCCTTGAGCAAGGGGATGGCGGGGTGTGGTGTATGAGGTCCCAGCATTGCCCAAAGATCGGTGATAATGAGCTCCAAGCTCGCACTGAGAGGGTGAAACTGGCGATCGCGAGCCAGCTCGCGTGGACAAGACCATGGGTGAATGACACACACACACACACACACACATAACAACACACACACACACACACACACACACACACACACACCACAACACACACACACACACACTGTGTATGTGTGTATGGGGGTTCGATCCCTGGGAGGAGCGGAGAGAGATGAGCGGTCTTCTTAAAACCCGAGCCCCTGTCCACCCAGCAGTGAATGGGCACCGGATGTTAGCCGGGGGGTTGTGACCCGCCTCCGGGGTGGTGTCTTCAGCCAACACTAAGCACTCTGAATGAATAATATGTAGATATGTAGAAGCGGGGCCATACGAGTGTAGCTCAGGCCCTGTAAAATACAACTAGATGAATACAACTAGATGAATACACACACATGTATTGTTACCTTTTTCTAATCTTGTTATTTACAGGTAACGGGATCAACACATGTAAGATACAGTGTTAATGACGTGTAGGGTTGATTGCCAGTGATGCCCTCCTGACAGGCAGGTAACTTGGTTTGCTGCCCAGAGATATACATCAATGTGGTAGTAATTGCAAGTAGTCGAGTAAGATAATATACTATTTATAAATATATATTGTATTATATATATATATTATTATAATATTATATATATATATATATATATATATATATATATATATATATATATATATATATATATATATATATATATGTATATTTACACTACAAGTTTATGTTACAATACAAAGTCTCAGGAAGCTTAAGTCTTAATAGACAGGCCAGAACAATTAATATCGTGACAAGTACTCACTCACTCACAGGTGAATGAGTACATGCTCAGACTCACATGGAGTCTTAGCTTAGGAGCACCTGGTATCGCGTCTGAAAAGAGGCAGACACACGTACATACACCTCCGACATGATCATATGCTGATAATATATATGTTTCATCATACACACATTCATATAATATATCCAGTGCCATATCAGTATTAGGGAGGGAGGGAAGGAAAGTGTTGATATGAAAGTTATGGTTTTGCGTGCATAGATGCAAAACAATAATAATGATATAGTAGTAACAACAAAACTCTAAAATAATAGTTATAATGATTAAGGTAGTAATTGGTTATGTTGATATAAATGTTATCATCACTAATATCACTATGAATATAAATATTATTATTACTATCATTAACATCATTACTATTATAATTATTATTCTCGAAATAATGACATTGATAATTGCTATTGACAATGATAATTATATCAATAATTGAAAAATATGGATATAAAAACATCAAATCAGAGAGCGAGAGAGGATATATTGTTATAGAAGTGGTCGCATGTAGGTAGTCCGAAAGGCAGGATGAGGGGTTGTAATGTTCTTTATCGTCCTGCTAATACCTTGGTCACTCCCCGAGCCCTTTCCATTCCGGGTCAACTGTACCTCTGTTACACACACACACACACACACACACACACACACACACACACAACACACACCACACACACACACACACACCACACACACACACACACACACACATACACACACACACACACAGCAATGGATGCCCCGTAGTATAGTGGCTAGCACGCTCGGTTCACAACTGAGAAGTCTCGGGTTCGATTCCCTAGCGGAGCGGAGAAAGATGGGCGGTCTCCTTCAAACCAGAGCCCCTGTGCACCCAACAGTGAATGAATACCTGTTGTTAACCGGGTGGCACTTTTCATAAGTCCTCCTGCTTTTGGTGCAACCACTCAGCTGCCTGACCTGCTCAATATTAAAAAAAAATATTAAAAAAACTCAATATGGAAAATGCTCCATATTAAAAAGCTCAGTTTTAAAAAAGCTCAATATTAAAAACACAATATTAAAAAACAATATTAAAAAAACTCAATTTAAAAAAATTCAATTTAAAAATACAAAATATTAAAAAAACTCAATATTAAAAAAAACTATTAAAAAAACTCCATATTGAAAATGCTCCATATTAAAAAAGCTCAGTTTTAAAAAAGCTCAATATTAAAAACACAATATTAAAAAACTCAATATTAACAAAGGTCCTATTAAAAAAAAAATCAATATTAAAAAAACGCAATATTAAAAATGTTCAATATTAAAAAAACTAAATATTTGAAAAACTCAGTAATAAAAAGGTCAATATGAATAAAACTCAATATTAAAAATACTCAATATAAAAAAAAATAATATTAAAAAAACGCAATATTTATAAAACGCAATATTAAAATAGCTCAACATTAAAAAGCTCAATATTGAAAATACTCAATATTTGAAAAACTCAATATTAAAAAAACTCAATGTTAAAAAAAATCTATATAAAAAAGCTCATTATTCAAAATACTCAATGTTAAAATAGTTCAATATTAAAAAAACTCAATATTAAAAAAGTTCAGTATTAAAAAACTCAATATTAGAAAAACTCAATATTAAAAATGCTCAATATTAGAAAAACTCAATATTAAAAAAGCTCATTATTAAAATAACTCAATATTAAAATAACTCAATATTAAAATAACTCAATATTAAAATAACTCAATATTAAAATAACTCAATATTAAACAAAACTCAATATTAAACAAAACTCAATATTAAAAAAATCAATATTAGAAATACTCAAAATTAAAAATACTCAATATTAAAAATACTCAATATTAAAAATACTAAATATTAAAAAAGCTCAGTATTGAAAAACTTCAATATTAAGAAAGCTCAATATTAAAAAAGCTCAATATTAAAAAAGCTCAATAATAAAAAAACTCAATAATAAGGAGAAAAAAATTGGAAAAAAACTCAATATTAAAAAAACTCAATATTAAAAAAAATTATTAAAAAACTCAATATTAAAAAAACTCAATATTAAAAAAACTCAATATTAAAAAAACTCAATATTAAAAAAGCTCGATAATACAAAAACTCAATAATAAGAAGAAAAAAAATTGAAAAAACTCAATATTAAAAAAACTCAATATTAAAAAAAACTTATTATAAAAACTCAATATTAATAAAACTCAATATTAAAAAAAAAAATTTTAAGAAAACCTCAATATGAAAAAAACTCTATTAAAGCAAACTCAATGTGAAAAAACTCCGTAATAAAAAAACTCAAAATACAAAATCTCAATATTAAAAAAGCTCAATATTAAAAATACTCAATATATAAAATACTCATTATTAAAAAACCGCAATATTAAACAAACGTAATATTAAAAAGACAATATTAACAAAACTAAATATTAAAAAACTCAATATTAAAAAAAGTTAATATTAAAAAAACTAAATATTAAAAAACAGCAATTTAAAAAAAAAGTCATTATAAAAAAAGCTCAATATTAAAAAAGTTCAATATTAAAAAAGCTCAATATTGAAAAAGCTCAATATTGAAAAAGCTCAATATTAAAAAAGTTCAATATTAAAAAAACCCAATATTAAAAAAAAATCAATATTAAAAAAACGCAATATTAAAAAAGCTCAATAATAAAAAAGCTCAATATTAAAAAAGCTCAACATTAAAAATCCTATATATTAGAAAAACTCAATATTAAAAAACCTCAATATTAAAAAAACTTAATATTAATAAACTCATTATTTAAAATACTCAATATTAAAAGAGCTCAATAGTAAAAAAACTCAATATTAAAAAACATTCATATTAAAAAATGCTGCATATTACAAAAACTCAATATTAAAAAGTTCAATATTATAAAAGCTCAATTTTAAAAAAGCTCAATATGAAAAAAACTCAATATTAAAAAGCTCAATATTAAAAATCTCAATGTTAAAAGAGACTCAGTATTGATAAAACTCAATCTCAAAAATACTCAATATTATAAAAACGCAATATTAAAAAAACTCAATATTAAAAAGCTCAATATTGAAAATACTCAATATTTAAAATACTCAATATTAAAAAAATGCAATATTAAAAACACTCAAAATTAAAAAAGCTCATTATTAAAAAAACTCAATATAAAAAAAACTAAATATTAAAAAAGCTCAATATTAAAAAAAACTAAATATTAAAAAAACTCAATATTAAAAAATCTCAATATTAAAAATACTCAATATAAAAAAAACGCAATATTAAAAAAACACAATATTTAAAAATATTCAATATTAAAAAATACGCAATATTAAA
>JACEEZ010005922.1:100000-102500 GCA_016584305.1 Chionoecetes opilio
GTCTATTTTTTTTTAACAAGGCAAAAAATCCGGAGCCTTTGCTGCTTACTGACTGATATTTGATGCCAGGGGAAGGGAATACTACGCTTCCTCTAAATTTAGGTTGTATTTTATCATAGTTAACCATTTTATCAGGTAAACATAGGCACAATTTTTAGCATAAGACCTTAAAGTAGTCGTCCAGACCCATTTTTTTTTTGCCGAATTATGTTGAATGAATTCAAAACACCTAATCCACCAAAAATAATTGATTTCCAGGCCTTATTTCCGTAAAAACACGACTTTTGTAAAAAAAGCGCGAAAAAAAAAATCTTCCCTCCAACAGGGCTACGACTGTTATTGATGACGTCAGAACAGGGACGCCCGCAGACACTCTGTCTGGCACCTGTCGGCAAATGTTATGATGAGCGATTGTACTTCGGTGTCAGACAGTGAATCTGTCGCCGTGACAGATTTAGAGTACGATGCTCAATCTGACACCGAAAGAAATGACGCTGGTCGCGTATACTATGAGGAAAACGAACCTCAGATTGTCATGGGATCCTATATGTTTGAGCCCGAGTACGAGGTGGATGAACAGGTGTCTCTTTATCTTTCTTTATCTGTCTCTTTATCTTGGCAGGAGGGATGAGATGTGCACTCGCGCGTATGTCCCCCGGTGAAATTATGAATTATTTAATCATAATTTCTACTAGTTATGGACAATTACAGTATCTTATAAGTTTTAACTACACAATCGATATTAATAAACGGCTGTTATTTACCAATAAGCAGTACATGAGAACAGCAGGGCTGTCATAAGCATAATGTCAAGGGCTACTTGGCATTATGTCGGCGATGGGAGGCAAGGTGGGTAGGGATGGGTACCGTGCGAGGCTACATCAGCTGTGTCCCTCCTTCTCCCGCCCAGATTAGCGACAGTGTTTAGTTTGAGAGAGTTAAAATCATGACTTATTTAGTATCATTTGAGAGAAATAAGCTGTAGACAGTGTTGTACGCTTACGGTAATGTGAAGTATTATTCTGGATATGGGGTTCTGGATATGGGGATTATTCAGCCCCATATCCAGAATAATACTTCACATTACCGTAAGCGTACAACACTGTCTACAGCTTATTTCTCTCAAATTGATACTAAATAAGTCATGATTTTAACTCTCTCAAACTAAACACTGTCGCTAATCTGGGCGGGAGAAGGAGGGACACAGCTGATGTAGCCTCGCACGGCACCCATCCCTACCCACCTTGCCTCCCCCTCGCCGACATAATGCCAAGTAGCCCTTGACATTATTGCTTATGACAGCCCTGCTGTTCTCATGTACTGCTTATTTGGTAAATAACAGCCGTTTATTAATATCGATTGTGTAGTTAAAACTTATAAGATACTGTAATTGTCCATAACTAGTAGAAATTATGATTAAATAATTCATAGTTTCACCGGGGGACATACGCGCGAGTGCACATCTCATACATACCTCCTGCCTCCCGCTAGCCGTGAGTTACATGACGGCCGCGGTAATTCTTTCTCACTCCATGTCACGTAAAGGAAGCTTCAGAAAGCATATGGGTATAGAGCATTTTGTTCTTAGAATAATTCGGTCTATCTCCTGTATCAACATTTGCATAAACTCGTGTTACACCCTGTATTTATCTCTGTTTACGTGTCTCTCTGATCAGCGCGGGAAGATGAGCCTCCCTGATGCTACGTCACCGAGCCTGAGCCTGAGCGTCTGCAAACCTTGAGAGCGTTTTGAAAACTCGGGGAATTTGCAGATTTTGATTGCGGATTATTTAAAAACGGCTGATTTGGATCCAAAAAGTGACGACGAAATTGTTGATATACTCTTTAAATGGCTTATACTTTGATTGCATTAAATCAGGAATGATGAAATGGTCTGGACGATTACTTTAAGATAGAATGGAATTTTTGTATCGTTAAAAAAAATAGACTATAAGCAAATAATCAAACAATTGAGAAAGAGAAAGAAAACAAAGGATTTTTTCCAATTTTATGCCTGAAAACCTTCGATCGGCACCCCTGGCAGGAGAGACCGGCATGAGGATCCTCGCATTGCTTGTTGGATCCTTTCAAGAGACAAGGCCGTCCATCCCTCCTTCCCTTCCCTCTTCCCTGCCTTCCTTCTTCCCTCCCACAATCCTTCCCTTCCTCCCTCCTTCCCTCCCTTCCCTCCTTCCTCCCTCCCTCCCTCCCTCCCTCCCTCCCTCCCTCTTTCACTCTGCATTCTATTAACTTTTTGCTCTACCTCTCTGTGTCACTTCTACTGTTCTCTTCTTGTTTTTTTTTTATCTCTCTCTCTCTCCTCCCCTCTGCCCGTCAGGGTGGAAAGGGTTTTGGTAAGACGTGAGCCCGCATTGTGCAGCGTCCCTGTGCTTCGGTCAGCGGTTCGAGTCTGCCTAGTTCGTGCTGACGTGGCGGCGCTTTGTAAGTCATAACCTTGTAGTTGGTACTTGCAAAGTGTCTAGATAGGATGAAAATCTTA